>JAQZBX010025769.1:0-29327 GCA_029593785.1 Cabassous unicinctus | reverse complement strand
AAAAGGCTAAAAATAAAAGATCTTGGAAATTGTAACAACTTAATTTTAAAATTAAGTATTCAAATTGGCATCTTCCATACAGCTCTATCAATCAAATGTAAATTAAAGGTTGAATGATAAGGCCCTAGAAAATGTAAAGTTTATAATGAATCTGTTTTAGCAACAATATAATCCATTTTACTGAGATTACAAAAGCACTTTAACAGGGCTAATCTCATGGAAATAAAACAAAGATCATACTACATGCTTTGTACCAAAGGATTAGCATAATTTAACCAGTTGACTTTATAAACATTTACTTAAGAATACACTAACTATGGTTCATATTAAACATTCAGGCTTTGGTCAAATTTATCCACATTTGTTCCCAGTGGTTGCTGGTAGAAAAGAGTAAAAAACAGACAAAGACAGCGAAAATATTCATAATGTCAACTCCTACCAAGCAACTTCCAGGGATTATATATGTATAAGCAATGTTGTATTTTAATTTCACCAGTGGTTCTTAATTAGGCAGATTTAGCTAGGTCAGGAGAGAAAAACAATATTCTGCTGGAAGTCGAGAAAACTAAGATTCTAATTCTCAGATCTGTCACAAATAAAGTCATTTAGTTTCTGTAAGTCAGATTCCTTTTAAACAAAACAGGGAAAATGACTGCCCTATGTTCAGTGTATATGGTTATTTTAAGAATAAAGGAAATATGTATGGAAATATAAGCAATGAAAATTGTTTTGTTTTAAAACAAAGCAGAATTAAATAGCACCTAGCACAAAAGTATTGCTCAATAAACATTTTTTAAATTTAATTAATAAATTCTAATTTGAAATTGAAAAAACACTAGGAAACAGAGCACTTTGCTATTTAAAATAAGTCAAAAATAAGCACCAATTATGGTTAAGAAAAAACTTTAAAAACTAATTAGGAGATGAAATTATTCTAAAATTAAAAACAAAGGAAAATTTTATGGTCACACTGCTTTGCCAAGTCCTGATAATAAACTTCTTTGGAAAAGCATGCTATAGAACTCCACCAAGTGGTTAAGTGGTGATATTTGCCAATTCAACTAACTGCGATGCAAAAAAAGAAAAGAAAAAAAAAAAAGCTTAGATACATGAAAAGAGAGGAAAATATGAGAGGTGTGACTGGAGAAGGGGAAAAAAATCCCCATTACTTCTCTAAAAAGAACTCATATATTTTTTTAAAGCTTTTCTGAACTGCTCTGCTGCTTTCCTTGGCTTTTAAAAAATTTGTACACATTATTTAAGTGGGTATATTGCATTTCTATTAAGTGGGTACTACATTCCACCATTTGGCTATCATTGTCTTCTAAGTACTATGGAATAATATATAGCCATTAAAAGGATAATATGAAAGAATCTGTGCCTTACACACACTGAGGGTTTTAAGATTTTGTGTAGAAATAAAGAAACATTCTTAAAAGAGACGGGTAGAAAGAAAGTGCATTATCAGAAAGTGCTTCTGACAAGTTTTTAACAAAAGGCATAATAACCATGGTATGGTGCAGAGTATTACTGTACTGGTCTGTTGGACAGTAGAAAATATTTCTTTATCAATTTATTTATTGATATATAATTTATAACTATGCTAATTTCATTTTAGAGAGTAGTGTTTATCAGTATTTTAAATATGCATATATTTTGACCAAGAAATGCTACACCTGGGAATTTATCTGAAGAAAATCTAGAACTAGTAAAAAAGATGTATACAACCGGTCAAGAATTCAAATCAGTAAAGGCATTTTAGAAGGCTATTTAATAGAATCTATTAAATTTAAAACATGCAAACTTTTTCAAATGGAAATTTCACTACGAAGCATCCTTCTAGAGAAATACTTGCATAGACATATAAAAGAATGTTTAATGCAACTTGTTTGTGATAGTAAAAAAAAATAGATGCAATTTAAATGCCTATCAATAGGGAAAATGGTTAAATGAATGTTTCATCTCTACTATGGAATAACTGAGCCATCAAAAGAATCAACTATATGTACCATGACATACTACAAAGGGAAGATAGATGTTGTAGAACACTATGTACAGCATATTGTTCAGAGGGAGTGGAAGGAGCTATTGAAATATAAAAAGCAGAAATAATATTTAAGGTTTTTTTTTTATACCACTCGTATTATTTCCATAATTAAAAAAAACAAATTCTATTCCTAGACTTCGTAGTAAATGCCTTGAGGTGACATAAAGACTCATTTATTACAGCTGTGCTTAGCCAAAAGCTGGAGAAGTGGCTTTTTTAAGTTTAAAGTAATCAATCTCTAAAAACAGAAAAGATCAGAAATCTGACTGACTCTACCTGCTTCTAAAGTGTCTGGTTCATCTGGTCTCTGGGCAATCTGTAAGTAATAAAGCAGAGAGCCATACAGGTGAGTCCTCACTCGTTGGAATCCACCACCTAGGGAGATAAAGTGAAAATCCTTTTAATTAAAGTTAAAACAAATACACAAATTGTAATTTATAGAAAATTTAGAAGTACCTGTCTTCAAAATGAAGTCTAACAGTTTCTTCAATATGATGTGAAGTGAAGAATCTCCAATGGAAGCAAAACCCACCACTGGGCTTTCTGTTGGAGGAGGTGAGGTGAAAGAACCATCAAGCATAAAATCATAATGGGCTTCTCTGGGTCCTGAGACTAATGGCTGCTTCTGTTCTGTACGAACAGCCTGGCTTAGGTGGGCCGTCAAGGTAAACACAGCACCTGCTACCACTGGCATTAACTCCTGTGCTGCTTCATCATCCAGTATCTTAAAGTAGAAAGATAAATTAGGGTTAGGATCCTGCTTTCAGCTAAAATCATTAACAAATTTACACTTAGCTTTTCAACTGCTAAAAGAACATAAAAATGGAACTGTAAGGTTCAAAGAGAAAAAGACCAATATATAGAGAGAAATTTAAACATGATTCTAGGTGACAGGTGTTCTTAACAAAAGGGATTCCTATCAGAATTCACTTGGGAAGGTGTTTTTTGGGCAATTCACATAAATGGCTGCATGACTAGAGATTCCAATTCCGTAGGTCTGGGGTAGTATGTATCCATGTGTATTTTTAAAAAGTTCCCTAGGAATTTCTGATACCCTGGCAGACAGCCACTACTATACAGAAGTAATCTCTTTCCTCAAGGAAAATCTTAACAGTTGCATTGCACAGCTCTATTTTATTCCTAAACTAAAGCTAAAAAAAATTAAAAAATTAAAAAAAATAAGGTGGCAAACAATATTTTAATATTTAAATGTTATGTAAATATATGTTCAGTAGTATATTGTAATCTAGGAAGTCTATCACCTTATCATGCACATCTTGTAGGATGTCCCGAATAATCAGTTGTCGGTCCTCTGCCTGAATGAGGTCCTGGGGACAAGCTGTCAGTATAATTTCTACTAGCTGTCTCCATGATTCCAGTGCATGCCGTTTTGCATGAAGACACTGAAGCAGTTTGTTTCTTCCTACCACATACTGAAGAATAGTGCTGATTTCCTAAAGATGTAGAAATTGAAATCACAAGGTTAACACACAAATAATGCCTATTATCAATAGGTTCCTACGCTTAATATTGTTACTTAAAAATATATAGTACAGTTTGGAAACCTGTCAGTATGCCAGGCAGCAGATAACTTTTATGTTAAATTGGTGGGCAGGGCTATGAAAAATAATATATGAGGCTTGGTATACATGTATATATGTATAGAAGGCAGGGGGCAGATGCTTTTAACCCTATCTTTTTTCTCCTTGCAACTGTTTACTTATACTTATCCTGGAACACTAGAGTTGCCTAAAACTAAGCTTAATGGCATGTTTCTATGGCATGTCTTTTATTTCTTTGC
The DNA here is from genome assembly GCA_029593785.1 of Cabassous unicinctus. NCBI lineage: Eukaryota > Metazoa > Chordata > Mammalia > Cingulata > Chlamyphoridae > Cabassous > Cabassous unicinctus. The sequence continues at coordinate 25,479 of JAQZBX010025769.1, read as the reverse complement.
CTCTTGCTTTTGCCGAGCCAGACATATTTCTATGTATGTGGTTTCCCACACCTGACCTCTTACCCATAACTCTCTCTCTCCTTGTGATAACAAATAACTTTTTCCTCTATCAATGATAAGGAGTAAGGGAAGTCTAAATGTACAATTAGATACAGGTTGCAAACTCTTAGCCAGTCTAACAGAAAAGATGTTATTCATTCAGGCATACCAGACATTAACTTCAGTTCATTTGCTTAAAATTTATAATAAAGTCAAAAGTGAAAGATTCCATTAAATTTTAATGTTTATGTGGTTTACTAATTAATGAACTACAAGCCAATTTACTGTTTTGTGTTTTAACCAGCAATTTATGTAGTTGGGTTAAAAGTAATATGGCTTACCTCCATTAGTAAAGGTCTCTGTCCTATGGCTGCCATACCCTGAAGGGCATTTACTTCAGCTACAAGAACTCTATGAAGAATCTATATAATTGGAAAAAGAAAAGCAAGACCATTTCAGACACTGGGAGAATAATACCCCTATCGATCACTATAAACTGCCCTAGAGAGAAAAGGTATTTTGATACCTTTAGATGTTCTAACAGGGGCACTCTCCAGTTTACAGTCAAAACTGTTAAGTATCCCTTACATTACAGAGTGGTACTAAATCCTCTGTGGTAGTTAGTTAATACTCTGGTTATTTTCTTCCTACTAGTGAGACCACTATAATTTACCTGGTAGATAGTTAAAACCACTCCATAGTTCTAGCAAGGTGGGATGACTGCTAAAGAAGATGACAGGGGCCTCAAAAAAAGTAAAGCTAGAGTGGTCTATTGATTTTTATTTTCCTGGTGGCTTGACAAATAAGCTAGTAATAAATATCTTTGTCAGAGGAAAACAACTGTAAAGTTTTCTTCTGATGACTCAAAATTTGAACCACTTGATACTACAGACACTTTAAACCAATCCTCACCTTGACATTACAGACCGTCTGTCCACGTAAATTCTTGTGTTCACAGTTAGCAATAACTTGTTCTATCTGGGCTCGATCAAAGAAATCTAACTGCAAAGGCTCAGGGATCTCATGACTGAAGTCAATCGAGTCAAGAATGCTTAGAATTTTTCGACGTACTAGGAAAAATAAAAATTAATTCAAATAAATAAACAAAAACAAAAAATAAAAATAAAAATGAATTAATTCAATTTTACTTGGGGTATCAAGGAAAGGAAGAAACCATCATACTCAGCTCACTCTGAATCACAGTGCTAAGTTAAGGCGGGGTATTAGTCCAGAAAGAAGACTGTTGAAGTCTAAATTTGATTTCACGTCCAATTTGTCTATCTGCAAAAATATTTCTTTTCATCCTATCAACCTAGTTATAAAGATTTTCTTGGATGACAAATAATCCTTTATGTAGCTTTTCTATAAGAGTTCAGAATATGAAGGCACAGGCATAATAATCTCTCAAGTTTTAAACAATTTAATCTATGTCTATAAAATAAGTTTATTACAAAATCAAAGGGCTTTACCTTTTGTAGCAGTGTCAAAGTGAAGGAATCCAGAAACAGACCTATTTTCATCTTCCATTCCACCTTCACCATCTGTTGAAGGATCAAAAATAATAGAACAGAAAAATGAAAAAATACTCTTAAAACTACATTTAGGGAGCAGATGTAGCTTAAGTGGTTGAGTGCCTGCTTCCCATGTACAAGTTCCTGGGTTCAATCTCTGGTACCTCCTAAAAACAAACAAGGAGTGAATATGGGTCAAGCAGTTGAGTGCCTGCTACCCACAAGGGATGTCCCAGTTCAGTTCCTGGTGCATTCTGGAAACAAAAAAACAAACAACAAGCAAACAGACAAAGGGCCAACTCAGGGGAGCTGATGTGGCTCAGTGGTTGAGTGCCAGCTTGCCAAATATGAGGTCCCAGGTTCAATCCCTGGCTCTGGTACCTCAAAAATAAATAAATAAATAAGAAAAAACCACCAAGTCTCATTGGGGAGCAGATGTAGCTCAATGGTTGAGTATCTGATTCCCATGTACAAGGTCCTGGGTTCATTCCCTGGTACCTCCTAAGGGGAAAAAAAAACTAAAACTACGTTTATTTGGAAATAGCAAGCATAAGGTATTTTATTTCTAGGTCAAAAGAGCCCGTTGCAAGCAGATAATTAAAAGGCAAAGATTGATTAGGATTTGTTACCAACATTCATCTAATTCTTTCTGTCCCATCCACTTGACAATTGCAAAGATAATTCAAAAAGGAAGACCCAATCATGCCAATAAGATGGTTAAAAAAGCTTGATTAATTTGCATGTATGATACACATTGAAATAACTTGGCTCATGCTGAATCAGTATATCAAACTCCAATGAATATTTTGTGTACATGACTACAGCATAGTGTAGATGCTTAAAACAATAATAAAATAATCATGACATTATTTTAAAATTTTGTGCTTTAAGGAAAAAAATTCTAAAGGTAGAGATAACTGTTTTAGTTTACAATCATCATACTACCAAGCAGCAAAATAAAACAAATGCCAATATTCACAAGTTCACCTGAGTATGGTTTCACTGGCATGTCGTCCAATAACAGGTGCAGAAGCCTCTGCGTATGTGACCGTTGACGATTCAGAGAAGTTACCCTTAATTCTATTGAAGCAGTCTTCATTAGCCATGACATTTGATTCAGCATAGATATTTCATATTCTAGAAGTTAAACATGTAAGCTTAGTTTCCCAGGTCAATAACACAAAACCAGAACAGAACAAAATTCTATAACTAAACAGATATTTTTCAATTTAAATTAGTCAATAAATTATGAAATTTGGTGACATAGTAATTTATCACTCTGCAAAATCAAAATTACCAAAAAAAAAAAAAAAAAAAGATACCATGGATTGAAAAATAAGCTAATATGTGTCTATGAAAGAAGAGCTAAAGCAAATGAAGAGAATCAAATTTTCATAAACATGATAATTTCACACAGATCCACAGAATTGAGTCTATAAGATTTTGACATGAATACAGAACTTAATACTTTTAGAAAAGTGATTATTTATTAAATACATCAACTTGTAAAAAAAACTACCATATTTTGATTTCATAAAAGAAATGCATTAAAATAAATTAAAATAAATCCAATAACTTTATGATATCTCTCAAAATAATCAAGGGTTTGGGAATCACTGATACGGTAAGACTTTTTGAATCTAATATTATTCTAATATGACTGGCTCTGAAGTCCTATACTGTAACCATATAAACATAAAATTCACCAAGTAATATTAATATCCACTATTTCTAATAATAATAACAGGCAAAGCTAGATTGTTTTTAGAAAATAGTTACCGTAATAGGCAAGATATTAGCTTTTCTTTTTAATTAGTTAGGTATAAAAGATGGTTTCTAAAGCTTCTTATATAAATAAAAATCTCAGCACTGAAATAAAGACATATTTATGAAAATTAAGTGAAAAACTTTTTTGCCATCAGAAAATTTCCACGTATCTTACACCATCACCCTTAATTAGAAGCTAATAGTTACTAGGAATAGAAACTTACCATGAAATCTGTGAACCTAGATTTCCTAAACACAAAGATTTTTACAAAGCACAGTAGACCACCACTGTCTGGTTATAATCAGAATTTAGAAAGTTGCTAAAAATAAACCAAAAACAAAATAATAGTAAGTAGAATATGGTTAACACAGAATTAGCCTGGGCTAATTGTGTTAGTTGTGTCAATAAACAAAATTTTAAATGGTTTCCACCAAGCTTTGTTTTCTACGTTTCATTTCAAGACCTGATTTGTTTTCAAAGAGTTTTTTATTCAATTTTCACTCAAAAAATTCACATTTCCAGAATGTTCTTATGTGAATATTTTCTTATTCCATCAACACGATCTTCACATTTTATATTAGTAAGAGAATCAAATTTCATCCTTTATAGGTTTTGTTTAAATAATTACATGCTAACAGCTAAACATCAGGCTTCTCCAGCACAAATTACAAAAGCAACTAGCAAAGAAGCAAAGTAACAAAAGTGACTCAAATGAGAACAGAATTCTACAAATACTCTAACTGTTCCCCAAATATTGTGTAAATAAAATCATTTAGCTTTGGACTTACAAATCTATTATAATAAGGGAAAATAATACCCTACCTCTATTAGAAAAAGGCAGATGTTGCAACTGAGAGAATAAGAAATCCTGGCTGGTTCGTAAGTACCGCATAGTAGGGCCAGATGTATCAGAATATGCGCATAACTGATATATTACCTGCAGAATTAAAATAAGAAAATACTTAAATCAGTGTTCTTTTGTTATACATGTTCACATAATAAAATGTGAACTTAGATCTGATAAATGAAAACAAAGGTCCATCAACAACTTAACCAAATGGATAATAACTTTCAGGATTGTAAGCAATCCTTGGCACCTACTTGAAGAAAATATACTGGAATACAAATGAGAGTGCTGATGACAATACTGTAGGGCTAACTTGGAAATCACTCTAAATATATTTATTTATACATACATGTATAAGTAATTAACAAGCTTTAGTATTTGAACTATTATTACAAGCAAATTACATGGAATCAACTTCTGAGAACCACAGTTATTTTATGTCGACCTCGGAAAGATGACAAATTGAAGCAATTACAAAAATGATCTATAATTATGTAACAAATATACACTCTCATACAAATAAATTTTTTTAACTTAATAGATTTAGGGAGAAAATTTTGTATCAAATAAAACAAAAAGCAAATTAATACAATATATAAAGATTTCTATTAGGTATAAGAAATCATAAAGATCCAAAAGGTCAAACTGGTAGTACATTTAACATGAGAAAAAAAAATAGTTCATACTCAAAAATTCCCATTCTGTTTATTAATAAAAATAATTAAGGCAATAGTAAGGCACCATTTTAAATCTTGAAATCAGCAAAATTTAAATTGCAAAAGGTAAACCCAGTATTTGGCAAAGTTTGACAGTGAAAACTTTCATTCATTAGTGATTCATTTTGAAAGTATATATTTTCCATGTATCAGGGACCTTAGACTCCTCTATTATTCACATCATCAGTAACTAATACAATTGCTATCACTTTAAGTCTAAACCACAAAACTATTCATATCCTTTGACAGAACAATCCCATGCCTAGAAACACATTATTAAAAAAACAACAAAGAGAAGTGGATGTGGCTCAAGAGATTGGGCTCCCTTCTACCATATAGGAAGTCCAGGGTTCGACTCCCGGGACCTCCTGCTGAAGGCAAGAAGGCCCACACGGCAAGCTTGCGCCAAGCAGTGTGCTGGTCCACATAAGAGTGCTGGCCAGCGCAGAAGAGCTGGTGCAGCAAGATGACACAACAAAAAGAGACACAGAGGAGAGACAATAAGAGATGCAGCAGACCAGGGAGCTGAGGTGGCACAAGAGATTGAGCGCCTCTCTCCCGCTCCGGAAGGTCCCAGGATCGGTTCCCAGTGCCACCTAAAGAGAAGACAAGAACAGAAGACAAGCAGACACAGAAGAACACACAGCGAATGGATACAGAAAGCAAACAGTGAGTACAAAACTGGGAGGCGGGGAGGAAGGAGGTGAGAATTAAAAAAATCTTAAAAAAAAACAACGTAAGTTTCCCCTCAAATGAGCCTGCCCCAGGTGCCCCTAAATGCAGCTACAATATGTGTTCACCTGCTCTGGAAGCCAAGGGATCTGCCCCTGCTGCTCATGCCTCATAAGACACACCTCCACAGAGAGCTGCTTGCCACCTGCAGCTGAGCTTTCCAGGTCAGAGCGGGAAGGAGCTCCTGGGCTCCCACTGTGGTCCTCCAAGTATGGCAGAGGTGTCCTGGGGCATGCTGCCTTCAGAGGGAAGCAGGCCCTATGGGTTCTGTGGTGAATACGGCAAATGGATAGAAGGCAACTATTACCCTCACACAGTCATTGGTTCTGGCTTCTCCATTCTCACGAGGGGCTCAAACCTGATCTCTATCATGGGCTAGAAAGTACAGGCTGCCTAACTGGTTGTCTGACTGCAAGCTCATTCCCTGTAAACTGTCTTCACTCTGTCATCAGAAAGATCTTTCTAATATACCATATTCTTTTTCTTAAGGGAGCTAGACTTAAGGAAGAGAATCTCATAAAAAAGCTAAGTTCACTGCAAGGATTAATGAGGAGTTGGATGACACTCATTCCTGACAAATCTTTACAAAGAGGACAGGCTACCTGCCATTAAATAGGAGTAATCCGAGGATAGGGCTACTCTGAGGACTGTCCAACTACAATATTTGCAAGGCCAGGGGCATGAGTAGAAAGGGAGGCCTACATACCATGTATCTGTCCATTGAAAAGTTATAAATCAAGCTAACAACCCATAATATAAATATGTTCTATCATCTTACCTGGACAAATATACCTTCATAACAATCTTACTGCCTGCTTGAATTTAGAATTCTCTGAATCCTTGGATTCTGTGCTCAAATGAAGTGGCACAGTGAGAGTAGGCTTCAGCTCACAACCTACTGCCTTCTTTCCCCATCTTTGACTCCATCCCTCACCACGAAAGTCTTGCATGCATGCAAGTGGATGTCCCAGTCTACATATCCAAGCTCTGTCTAAACACAAACACACACACACCCCCATAAACATCTGCCCTTGGCCACCCTTCAGGCCTAAGGGCACACCCATGGGGGAGAGGCTTGCCCAAGCTCCGGAATTCCAGAATTTTGGAATAAAAGTGTGGTCTAGAAAGGAGATGTGAACTCCTGGTTGGCATGTTCCCTTGGTCCCACAGAATCCTTGCTTTGCAGTGAGGGGGTCCAGCCAGTAGAGGGCCAGAGCATGTCCGTCTAACCAGGTCTCAGGGTGCTACTGTGTAGAGGCAGCATGATCACACACTCTCTCCTCTACTGACAAGTGATTAACTGGTGGGCCTTACGAGCCTCAGAAATGGTGTTCCTCGTGTCCCCCTGTCCAAGTTCCCCCTTTTGGCCCTGTTTTCCTGCACTTATCAGTCAGACCCAATCAGGAAAAAGAAGGCATAATCATATTAGATATTTTGGAAAGGTGGAGATGGGATATAGGGGAACTGTATTAGTCAGGGTTCTCTAAGGAAACAGAACCAACAGGAGATATCAGTAAATATTATGAGATTTTTTAAAATTGTCTCATGGAACTCTGGGGGTGCACAAATCCAAATTCTGTAGGGCAAGCTGCAAGCCAGGAACTCCAATAAAGGTCCTCGATGAGTTGCCCGGGAGAAGCTAGCTGTCTTGACATGGAGAAGGGAATTCTCTCTCTGAATGCTGAAATCACTTCTCCTTTTAAGGCCTTCAACTGTTTGGATGAGATGTTTGTCATTGCTGCAGGCAATCTCCATTGATTGTAGATGTAATCAACTCACTGATGATTTAAGTCCACAAAATGTCCTTGTGGTATAATTAGCTCAGAGCTTGCTTGACTGAGCACCATTACCTGGCCAAGTAATGAACCTAACCATCACAAGAACTATAATGGACATGTAGTAACACAGAGCTAGTAACAGTGAAGAAACTGTTACCACCCTTAGGCCTGAAGACAAGAGGAGGGAAGGGGTCCTGGATCCCAGAGGAGAGAGTTGTACAGAGAAGGATGACATGAGAAGTGTGGTGACCTTGGGGCTAAAGACAATCCAAGATGCCTCACAGGTAGGGAGCCAGGGGAGGAGAGATCATGGTCTCACTCTCCTCCCTCCCTCTATTTATCTGCTGGTGCTCCCCATTGGCCAAGCTCCATCGAAGCCAGAGGGCACAGGAACCTACCTGTTCATGTACCTGGTACAGATCAGCCTCCTGTGGCAGAGACTAGGAAGGAGAAGGGTGAAGTATGGATCTGGAGGGGCAAATGGGGAACACCTAGCACAGGCAACATCAAATAATAATTCAGATAAAAATGATCAGGAGCAAAAGATGAAAGATGAGCATTTATAAATATAGTTTGCTCTCATAAGCAATTAAAACTGAAGTCTTGGTAATAATGTGCATGTTCAATATTGTACTACATAGTGACTGATATAACTGGCATACAGCTCACATAGATAATGCTACAAAAATGTTTTCCAACTCTGAAAGGTGAAGAGTTACCCAAAGACATCCAGCCAGGGAAGCGGATGTGGCTCAAGTGACTGAGCTCCCGCCCACCACATGGGAGGTCCAGGTTCGGTTCCTGGTGCCTCCTAAAGAAGGCGAGCAAGACAGCGAGCTGGCATGGCAAGCTGACGCAACAAGATGATGCAACAAGAGACACACGGAGGAAAAACATAATGAAAGACACAACAAAGCAAGGAGCAGAGGTGGCTCAAATGATTAGGCGCCTCCCTCCCACATGGGAGGTCCCAGTTTCGGTTCCCAGTGCCTCCTAAAAAAAGACCAGCACGCAATGCAAACAATGCAGGTGGGGGCAATAAATAAATAAATCTTTGAAAAAAAAAAAAAAAAAGGACATCCAGTCAAGTGTATACTGAGTCTAGAACCCAGGTGACTGTCTCATAGCCCACGGCTTTCCCCATATCCCACAGCTCTCCAGTACTGGCAAATGAAGTAAAAAAAACAGAAGCAAGAAGGGGGGAACAAGTTGGGGGAAAAAAATGGAACAAGGTTTTATGCATGTTGGTAGTGAAGGGACATCTGAGTGGAAACTGCCAGCCAGCAGCTGGATATGCAGGACTCTATATAGCCCACAGAAAAATTTCTCATGTCTTCCTTATCCCTGAGTACCAGACCCAGATGTGGGAGATGTCTATATCACCTCCCCAAAGAAGCTGGCTTATAAAGGCCAGGGAACCACATTCTAGGAACCACATTCTAGGAACCACATTCCTACCCACTTCTACCCTGTCTACTGCTCTACATACCCTTTGTCTTCCTTATACCATCAGCCCACTGAGAAGGCTGTTACACTTTGCTTAGTTCCTCTAAAACCTAATAATGGACAGTATATACCTACAAGGACCAGATTCAAAATTAAACATCATAAAACTTAAAAGGACAATATTGAGAAAATTAAAAGGCATGCTGGGGGAAACGGATGTAGCTCAAGAGATTGGGCTCCCATCTACCATATAGGAGGTCCAGGGTTCAAGTCTCGGGGCCTCCTGATGAAAGGCAAGCTGGCCCGAGCAGAGGGCTGGCCCATGCAGAAAGCTGGCGCAGCAAGATTACACAACAAAAAGGGACACAGAAGAGAGACAATGGGAGATGCAGCAGACCAGGGAGCTGAGGTGGCACAAGAGATTGAGCGCCTCTCTCCCACTCCGGAAGGTCCCGGGATTAGTTCCCAGTTCCGCCTAAAGAGAAGACAAGCAGTCACAGAAGAACACACAGAGAGCAGACACCGGGCGCAAAAACAACAACAGTGGCGGGGAGGGGATAATAAATAAATAAATCTTTAAAAAAAAAAAGATCAGGAGGAGTGGATGTAGCTAATCCCCACACTCCCCCAAAAAGATCAGGATCTTACGAAGTCTAATGCTCCAAAAATTTATAGAATTAGCAAAACAAGAAGTATACACAAGTGAGTAAGTAAAACAAAAGTTCTCATTTTAGTTTAAACTTTACATTAATTTGACTTTCTACCACCTTACATAGCTATAGGACTTCATAATTTACATTGAAGTCTCACAACAGCCCTGTTCACAGATTAAAAACTCAGACTCAGAGAAGTTTCATGACATGTCCAAGGTGACCATGATAGACTGAATTAGGTACCCTAACAAAAGACATGTTTTTAATCTTAACCTGCATTCCTGTGGGTGTGAACTCATTTGCAAATGGAATCTCCTAAGATCCAATATAGGTATGACCAAATAAATGAGAGAAGGCTTTGATCCATACAACTGGAGGGTTTATTAAAAGAGGAAATTCTGAGGCAGTCAGAGGAGCCAGAAGCCAGTGGAAATGGGAAGAGCAGACCCAAAGAGAGAGAGAGAGTGCCATGGGAGGCAGACATGCAAGCTAGGGAACCTCAAGGATTGCAGCAAGCTGGTACGAGAACACTACAGACTTCAGGAAGAAAGCATGGTCTTGCCAACAACACCTTGATTTTGGACTTCTAGCCACCGAAACCGTGAGATAATAAATGCTTGTTGTTTCAGCTAATCCACTGTGTGTTATTTGTTATACCAACTCATTTAGTTTCCTGGGCTGCTCAAGCAAATACCATGGAGGTGAGTAGGGTTAAACATTGAGACTTTATTTGCTCACGGTTTTGAGACTGAAAGAAAGTCTAAATCAAAAAGCCATGAAGACAATGCTTCCTTTCCTCAGAACTGGTGTTTTGGGGCTGGCTGCTGGAGATCATTGGCCCTTGGTTCCCCTGTCACATGGCAATTCACATGGCAGCCTCTCCTGGACTCTCTGTTTTCTTCTGGGTTCTTCTTTTCCAGGATCCATTGAATTTCTGCTTCTTGCTTCCCTGGTTTTTCTCTCACTCTGTGTGAAATTCATTCACACAGAGTATAAAGAACTCCAGTAATAGGATTAAAACCCATCCTGATTGGGCTGAGTCACACCTTAACTGAATTAACCTCATCAAAAGGTCCAATTTACAATGGATTCACACCCATAGGAGTGGATTAAAATTAAGAACATGTTTTCCTGAGTTACATACAGCTTCAAACCACCACAGCAACCCTGGCAAATTAAGACAGTGACTTAACTATAAGGAGCAGAGCTGAGACTCAGAGGTCTTGTGACAGAAATCTATTGCTCTCTCCACCAAAAAGAAGTTACATTAAACACAGCACATTAGAAAGTTTCTATACTATCTGTTCAAAATCCATCACAAACTCCAATTTCCCTCATTTTTCAAGTGATCAGCATACAGGATCTTTGGATCTATAGGATCTTGGGGTTTGTTATTTATGGATTTTATTTATAAATAAAAGACTGGTCAAACTACTAAATAAATTCATTTCAACTCACACTTACTATTATTCTCTAATATCTGTGGTGTATTCAAACTTCTAGTTAAGTTTCTTCCCTTAAATGCTACTAAGTGTAGTTTTCTATATACCTGGTAACACAGTTCAGCAAGTTGAGGAGATTCTCTCACTGCCACTGGGCCTGTTCTCCCTTCAGTTCCTTTCTCCAAGATGTTTAAGATGGCATGAAGGCACGTCCGAGGGCAACCTAACACTCCTACACAAACCAAAAGGAAATTCAACTTTTCTTTTAGAATTTCTGCATTAAAAACCTTAAGTTACCCTTACAAAAGTAAACATCTACTCTTCTGTAAATACCCTTTTCAAATACTGAAAATTGATAAATGCTAATTCTCTAAGGTTCCATTTGTCCAGTCTTAAACTAAAGACCTAAAGACTGACCCATCACATTACTTTTCATACACTATTTATATCTTTCAATGAATTATCCCTGAATCCAGAAATCAACAAATGGCCACTTAAACACCCAAATATGGAAATAAAGGTCTATATGTCTAAATGGCTATACCTGGATCTTGTAGATTTGTGGTACTAACAGGTTTCTTCAATTCAAAGCCCAATAGGTAGAGAGCAAGATTAGGCGGATTGCGTTCCAGAGAGGTGATGAGAAGATTCAAGATGTGGATTCTTGTTTCATGACGAATTACAGCTAATTTCTTTTCAAGTTCTGATCCTTAATTTGAAAATCATATAACACAATTACTAAACAATAAGAGTTAGTATAAGCCAAATTTATAAATGTAAAATTTTTATTCCAACTTTCCTTTCTTTTAAATTTTAGTTTACTTAATTAACCATTATGTTGGTTTCACTTTTGTTAAAGAAGGTTTCCCAAAAGTCTTATGCATTTATTTGAGAAAATTTTCAATTTCTCTTATATCACCGCTAGGCAATTAACAGTTTCAGGTTTTTTCTTTATATTAAGCATTTATATACAGTAAGAAATATAAGTGTTAATCTAAAGCATACCATCTTCTAGATGTACAAATTCTTCTGTATCTTCACTATCCAAACACTCCACAAATCCAGCCATCAGCTTCTGACTTATACTCTGTATCAGTCATATAGAGATAAAAATTACAAATTATCAAGTTTCTACATATTAAAGTAATTATGATAAATGACATATATGCATAAATATTTATCTGTAAAGAAAAAGGCAAATCTGCTCTAAACAAAGTACTTAGGTTCTAATAATTTTTTAATTCACAGAAAGCTCAGTTCTTTAAGTTGCCATAAGTTAATTCTCTATAAAAATAAAGAAACAAAAATTTCAAAACTTTATTAGCTTCAAAATTTGCTTCCCTCATTTTCCTTCACAAAGAATTAAACTAGGTTTTTTTTTATATACTATTATATCACTGTGTCATGACTTCATTAGATAGCCAATGCTAAGAAATCTTAACTAAAAGAAAAAATAAAATTCTCATCCTTTGTTTTCTTTTTAGGAGGTACCGGGGATTAAACCCAGGACCTTGTACATAGGAGGCAGGCTCTCAACCACTGAGCTATATCCACTCCCTCATCTTTTCTCTTTCAAAATGTAGTACTTATTACCAGTTTTATATTTCTGGGTTGAAAGATTAGATAGTCTTCATATTCCTTAGAAGTCAAGCAGGATATTAAAACTGGAATAATCGTTTATACTAAAATGAATGTCAATGAATCCAAAATCTTCAACATCCCCTGATTATAGGTATCATGTGATTTCTTGGGCAATTCCATGAACTTCAACTAAAAGCCAAAAATTTAAGGTTTTTAATGCAGAGAAATAATAGTTCTTCAATCTGAGTGATACCACCACTCCAGGAGACACTTGGAAATATGTGGGGCTATTTTTTTTTTTTGAGGCGCCAGGGCCGAGGATTGAACCTGGAACCTCGTACGTGGGAAGCCAGCGTTCAACCACTGAGCCACATCAGCTCTCCTGAGTTGGTTTTTTCATTTGTTTGCTTGTTGTTTGGTTTTTTTGTTGTTGTTTTTAGGAGGTACCAGGAACCAAACCCAGGACCTCCCATGTGGGAAGCAGGCACTCAACCACTTGAGCCACATCCGCTCCCCATTTGGGGCTATTTTGAGTTACCGCAACTAGAGGTTACTACTGACTGATAGTAAGCAGAAAACCAGGGATGCTAAAGTTCTTGCAATGTAAGGGATGGCTACACATAAAATGAAGAATTGTCCAACTTAAATGCAAGAAGAGTCCCAGCTTAAAAACACTGTGAAGGAGTAAACAACAAAACCTTTCAACTAGCTAAAGCAGTGATTTCCAACATAAAGATACAATGGGATAAATGTCTACATATAGGAGGAATAGAAATAGCAGATTCCCCAATTGTAGCTACTGAGTAAAGAGAAACAGAATTATTATAAGTGGAATAAATGAAACACTTAAAAACAATCTATAGGGAGCAGATGTGGCTCAAGCACTTGAGCGCCCGCCTCCCACATGGAAGGTTCTGGGTTTGGTTCCCAGTGCCTCCTGAAAAAAATAAAAACAAACAAGTAAAACAAATGAAAAAACCAACTCAGGGAAGCCAATGTGGCTCAGTGGTTGAGTACCGGCTTCCCACATACAAGGTCCTAGGTTCAATCCCCAGCCCCTGGTACCTTAAAAAAAAAAAAAAATCTACAGTGTAATATCAAAATTGAAGTGACACAGATGGGCATCACTTGAAAAACATTCAGAACTGCAGAGGCTCACTTATAACAGAGGCAACTGACAGAGGGTAAAACAAAGGTAGCAAAAAAATAAAACAAAAAACAGAAGCTACAACGACAAACCTAATCACTTTAAATGTGCATAGGGTAGCAGCAGTCAAACTAGGTTATACAACCATACACTTAGGGCTGTGAACAGTCTATCTTCAAATACATATAGCACAGTACATCAATAGAGTTTCACCCAACCTAAATAAGTATACTTACTCTAAAGATAATTTTTCCACAAAGAATAGGATTCCTTCATAGCAGACACTGTTGACTTTATATGTACTCATAATACACCAAAAAATAACAATAAAATCAGTTACCTGGTCATGTGTGAAATCTCCAACCAATTTTATCTGAATATTGGAATTGCAAGAGATACAGCCAAGTATCTTGGCACTTTCAAAAGCCAATTCGGGATTCGTATTGCCATGGTATAGGTATCTTTAAAACAAGAAAACATTTGAAGAATGATGTGAGGAAACTTTTGGCTTCTGACTATTCTCAATAAAAACGGGGACTTCCACTAGCCCATATAGCATTTTTGGGTGAACCTGTAAAAGCATCCCCAATCCCAGGTAGATTAAGCCAGAGCACGACAGCACACTGGCTGCAATTCAGTCACCATTAGCCAGCAATCCTTTGTTCACTGAATAATTGACATAACCATAAATTAGACTAAAAAGAAATAAATAACTTGGTCAATATTTTAATCTGACTTGTATGTGTGCGTATGTATACATAGATACACAGATATATGAACATTCTCATTTTTTTTATTACAGGAGTATGTTCATTATAGAAAACTTAGAAGCATGAAAAAGTATCAAGGAGAAATTAAAAGTCATAAGCACACAATCTAGGGAGAGCCACTTCTAACTCATTCTACTACTCTATTTTTTTAATTAACATTTTATGACCATATAACCAAACAATTAAAAATTCTTTAAAAAAATACCTGTAATGGCTATATAAAGAGCTGTAATGGCCATAGTTTATTTAGTCACTTTCTATTAGACCATTAGATTGATTCCAAATTTTTCACAATTAAATATACATTACAATTTTCCACTATTATAAACAAAGGTAACATGACTCCCTGGTACACTACAAATCTCTATTTGAGCTAGATTAAGATCAAAACTTAAGCCAAATTTCTGTTATCAAGCAACTTGGGGAAATTTTTGAGTCTTTATTACTGAAAAAAAAAAAAAAAATACATTCCTGTTCAATCTGCAAATATGTAACCAAAACAGAAATAAAACTAAACAAACTTAGCAGTTAATCTGTGAATCTCCTTTTATAAAGAGAAAATGATAGCTACATTTTTGTTTTATTTATTCATTTGTTTAACATTTACCTTGTTATTTTTGGATAGGTAATACATTCACATGGTACAAAATTAAAAAGCATTAAAGGACATATAATTTACTCCCTACCTCTATCCTCCAAACATCCTAAACTCCTATAGGAGGCAAACAATATTAAGATAACATCATTTTCGTCTGGAGATAGAATAAATTAGGAAAGAGAAAAGAAGTTGCAAGGATCC
Organism: Cabassous unicinctus; assembly: GCA_029593785.1. Lineage (NCBI taxonomy): Eukaryota > Metazoa > Chordata > Mammalia > Cingulata > Chlamyphoridae > Cabassous > Cabassous unicinctus. Next base: position 10,250 of record JAQZBX010025769.1, on the reverse strand, counting down.
GAGTAATTAAAATCAGAGGGGCCAGAGAAGGCAAGAATAAAATGAACAAAAAACAAAAAACAGGTAACGTATTAGGGATCTTACTAGATATGGGAATCAATGCTAGAAATGCCCATCTGATCATTTCATTGTTTCTGTATCTACAAATGCAACTTACCTGGCAATGTTTACCACATTATCTGCCTTCTTAGTCCTGGGATTAATTCCCTGCAATAGTTGTTCTAAAGGAGAGACTATTAGAGCCAGTTGACTCTCTCTTAGAAGATCCATAAAGAGATTTTCCTTTTGAAGAGTAAGATTGAGAAGTGCAAGGCAATGCTGCACTGCTTTTTCCAAGTGTTTCTTCCCTACAAACCAAAAATGAAACTGAATCTTAGAAATTTATAATCAATTCTTATGGAAAAAGAATAAAGGACAAGTTCTAGATTCAAAAGGCCTTCAATTTTTTAAACTTTCAGCTACAACTTCACAAAACAACTCACCCATGCAAATCATGGCTATTTTCGTGATCCAGATTACATTTATGGAATGGCTTCTTGAGTCACTTCTCCTTTATCTTTTCCCTTACTGTTTAGAGCAATGGTTTTCAACAGAAGGTAATTCTGACCCCCAGGGAACATTTGGTAATGTCTGGAGACTCTTTTGGTTGTCAAAACTGGGAAAGTGCTACTGGTATCTAGTGGGTATAGACCTACAATGCACAGGACACTTCCCACAACAAAGAATAACTCAGCCCAAAACATCAAAGGTACCAAGGTTGAGAAATTCTGATTTGGTGTAATACATATTCAAAGAAAATTTGGGAAGAAGCAGAAATTATAAGCAGAATCTCCTAAAATCCCAAAATTCAAATTTAACAAAACTCAAATTTAAAATTCTGACCTATTTTTTCCCAGTTTCTTATCTGTATTCAGATTACACAGTTCCAATTCATATGTTTAGGACCTATCATTTCTCATTTAGATCACAGCCACCTTAAGCAGAAGCAATACAGCATAGTTGCATACATAGCATACTGTATAACAAAGCTGGGCTATGGAGTCAAACTGCATACGTCCAAACAAATCACAGCTCTGACACTTACTGGAGAAAGATGTGAAACCTCTTTGGGCATCAGTTTCCTAATGTGGAAAATGGAAATAAAAATACCTACCACATAGAGCTATTGAATAAAAGAGTTAATATGTAATGTGCTTTTAATGAGCCAAATGCATAGTAAGCAGTCAATAAGTGTTAAGAATTAGCAGTAATAATAACCATATTAAATGAAATTTATTAAACTTTTTTATGTATCAGGCACCATACTAAATGATTTTACAAATATTATAGGGGGCAAAAAAAAAGTACTTTAGATTAGAGTTAGGGAGTTAAAGTGATAGATCATTATAATTACCAATAAAATACCCAGCAATGGCACAGTTACAGTGAAAGTCTCTGTGCTTTAATCTATTTTCACTTACAAAACATTTTCATTTTATGACTCACTGAATACACCACCTTAGATGCAGAAAGAGAAACTTACAGTAAAAGAGAACTTCAGAGATCATTTATTTCAAAACCCTCAGTTTAAAAAAAGATGAAATTATCAAGACTGTTTACAAGGCATAAGGCCATTCAGGCACATACCAGGGAAAGGGGCATAGGTATCAAGCTGCTTAACTCCTTCTTCCAGTAAACTAAGAGCAAGCTCCAACATTGGTGATTCATTCAGAAGATGATACATCAGACTAAATCCAGGTGGCTTATAAGCTATGATTTCTTCTCCTAAATAGAACATAACACAGTCCAAGATGGTGAATTGGTATTTTTTGTCACACTCTTGATTTCTATGAAACATGAGATTTGTAAATTAAATAGCATCTAAACAGAGGAAGATAATTTTCAATTTAGAGACATGACACACAACTATAGCACAGTTAAGTCCCATAAGGGCTGCTCTGCATATAGCAGTTCATATATTAACTCATTAAAGAATCTATAAAGCAGTGTCCTTCATCCTTCATTAAAATTTTATTTTATTTTCTCTTAAGAGAAACAACTAAAAGGATTAAAACAATACCATAAAAAGGATTAAATTCTAATTCCATACTTAATCAATAGCTGACAATTTCTTTGAAAGTGATAGAAACAAATTACCTTGTAGTTCCACAAATTGGTCTACAAAATCTTCAAGTTGGGGTTCATAATCTCTGAGCAATTTATGAAACACCTCCAAAACAACTTCAGCAACTTCCCACTGTAGAAAAACACAAATATTTCAATAACAATAAAATAATCCAAGATGATATCCTTGCCAGGTTTTTCATTCCTCCCACTTTTTTCCTCCAGAAAATGAGTAAAGTCCCTCATCTACATTATATATATTTATAGAAACCCCAATTCACTTGGCAATTGGCTAATTTTTCAATTCTTTGTTTAAAAAATCCATTGCATAAAATTTTAATTAGGATGGGTTTGGTAGCTGAGCAGAGGATGGTTTTTTAAATTACTTTAAAATCATTATTTGCACTGCACATAATTTTAACAATTGGGATTATAGGATGACTTTTTAAATCATTATACTTAATTTATTATTTCATTTTCTATATTTTCCAAATTTGTCAAGAAAATCTGTGTTTCTTAAAATTAAAAAGTCATTTCACTGGACTTTTTAAAATTAAAAAATTAATTTTAAGAATCTGTGTTTCTTAAAATTAAAAAGTCATTTCACTGGACTTTTTAAAATTAAAAAGTCATTTATCTATTTAGCCTTGATAAATACACACACTGCCTCCAACACACTCTGTTTGCTATTTATCTGAATCCAAAGCAGTGTTTTTGGTGATGAATTAATGCCTTCAAATATAGTTATATAAGGTAAGCCTCAAGAAGACTTTCAGTAGTGAAATGAATTCACAAAATTAAGAGAAAGTTTTTTAGGGTAATTGAAATCAGTGGTAGGCAGGAAAGCAGCAGCATTTGAAATAAATAGGTAGGCATGAGTGAAAAATAACACCTAGGAAAAAATGTGATTGAGCCAGAACTCTAAACACTTAGGTCATAATGACCTTCTGAAGAAAAAGAAAATAAGACATTTAAGACAAGTGTTAAAAACATATCAGAACATTTTGTTGTTGAAGAAATCGCAATTATAAGCATCCATTACTCATCTGAAATGACTTGTTTTTAATGAAGCATGGTTGCTTTTAATTGTTTTCAAATAATCAGAAAATATATGTTAACAGGTAGTTCTAGGGCTTAAATAAAATACATGTTTCTCTTAGTGTTTATTATTACTACGAGAAGCAAAAATTATAAAGCAATTGACAAAGAAAGAACTTCAGTTATTTGTGAATATTAGAAATAAACTATGCCCAACAATAGAGCAATGAATAACCTATGCTAGATACAAGCAATGGATATTATACAAGGATTAAAAATATTGTTTTCAAAGAATCTTTAATGACATGAAAAAATGTTCATGATACTGTTAAGTGACAAAAAAAACCCACAAATTAATATACCTGATTATCTCAAATTAAATATATATGCATAAGAAAGACTACCAGTAGTTATCCTTTGATAACAAGATTATGGATGATAAATTTGTTCTTATATTTTTCCATATTTTCCTAATTGCCCCAAAGCAGTACGAACTGAATTATTTTAATAGTGATTAATACAACCAAAACCCCAACAGGTTCAAAAAGAGCAAATTATAAAAGTAAAGCAGAAATGTCCTTACAAAATACACCCAATGGTATTCTGTGAGGCAATAAACAGTATTTACAGACTAAAGTGAATTACATCAGAACCTGGAAGGGTCTCTTACATAGCTTAGTGGTTATGAGCTTGGATCTGGAAGAGTCCTAGGTTCAAATCCTGGTCCTGGACCTTAGGCAAGTTCCTTAACCTTGCTAAGCCTCCATCTGTAAAATGGGAATATTAATAGTACCTGCCTCACAGTAATATTGGAATTACATAAAATTTTATATATGATAAGCTCAGTGGCAAGTGCCTTGCAAACAGAGCAATTATATGCATAAATGTCAGTACTCTCTCAGGTTCCATCATGGCAGACATGCCTAATGGATCATAATACTCCTTCCCACTAAACAAAGACTCCACAACCTGGATGTATTACTAATCAACAAAAATTGGTGTGCAAGTTTAAACTTATTTTGAACCTTAACCTAGAGGTTCACAATATACTCAGAGTAAAGAATGCAATTACCAATCATCTGAATCATCTCAATAAGGGGTAGTGCATTTCCAATAGCCAAAGCTTTGACATTTTTGGTTCAATTTTAGTCAAATTTAGTTCAGTGAAGGATCTGAATGACTATAATTCATCAATAAAATTACTGACCACTAAAAAGTCAGTTCTAATGCCCAAATTTATTTTTAATGCATATAAACTAATTTGATCATGAAACTTCAGAATTAAGAATATGAACTTTACTATCTTTTAATGCACAACTATGTGGTTATACCAAATACCATTGATTGTACACTTTGGATGAATTGTATGCTTTATTAATATGTACCAATAAAATTGATTTGTTCAAAAAATAAAAGCTAAAATGAATTTACAGCACCATAATGCTTTAAGTAAAAAAAAAAAAAAAAAAGTTTTTCTCTCACTTTTCCTCTAACCTTTTCAGCTGCTCTCCGGTAAGCTCGTGTGCGGAATCGGAGAAACACAGAATCTCTAAGGAACTGTAAATAAGGGTCGAAGCCAGGAGGCCGCAGTCCAGCACCCAAATTAGACGGAAATGAACTCTCCACCAGGGTACTAAGAAGCTGGCAAAATGCCCGAGTCAATGGGTATTCTTCACATCGGGATTCTATTTCATTTAGTTCAACCTTCCAAAGAAAAATAAAGACAATTTGGTAATTAAAAACTATCAGATATGAAATGCAAAGCATTTTGCAGGCATTAACTCATTAATATTACCATATCACACTACCAAAACACACATAACAGAAATTACCATTTTTCATTTAGAAAAAAAGACTCAAAAGCATTGTATTACTCTACATCAATCAGATAGAATTTCAAATTCCCACACATTGTTCCCATCCTTGAATTAAAAACAGAGATGCTAAAAGTTTCTTTAGAAAAGAAAAATTGAGGGTAGAGACAGAAGAAAAGATAAACTAAAGCAAGTAAATCTTCACTTCAGGTTGACCCATATAACCTAATCAAATTGAGTTCAAATCCAGAACTTTCCATAACATGTAACATTCTTTTTCAAATCTGAAACCTTAAGTATCTTGGTTCCTTTTACTCTAAGAGCTTCATCTCCATTTCAATACTGACCAGAAAACCCTTCAAATGAAAATACACTAAATTTGGAAAATTATAGGAACTTAATAGTGTACAAATAATTTTTCTTTTTACCATTCTTTTTATCATTATATCAATGCATAAATATAGCATTTAAACTAAAAGGAAAATTTTACCTCAATACCAATAGCTTGCCGCTGGCTTGGAGCTCTCACAGTCTGCAGTATCTTAAAATAATAAGGGTTAGATGTTAGGAGCATTCCTCACTCATCAATGAAGAGTAGTGGCTTTCCACTACAATATTCATATACTTCACCCATCACATCCACACATCTTACAGCAATGCCCATCAGAGGCTCCGCGATGGTCATGTCTGATGGACCATTGAGGAGCCTCTGATGGGCTTTCATTAGCATCTGTCCAGGTATAGGTACAGCTTTCAAATATCTGGAATTTGGAAAACTGATGATTTCTAAGTATACACAAGAGTTTTTTTCCAGCAAATCTCCTTTCAAATATTCTAGGAATGAATCTTTAAAAGGATTTGTGGGATGAAATCTCACCAGTGTTCAAGACTACTGGCAATAAAAAGCCAAGATATAAACTTATTAAGAATACGTTTCTTAAAGTGGACAGAATTTTGAGTTAAGATATCCTCTGTGACCTTTCTAGGGGCTTATGGGGTTTATGGTTTAATTATACCTAATGTCATTATACTTAATGTCATGATATATTTACTGCCATGATACTTTATTCTCTTCCAAGTCAAGAATATACTATTAGGTAGAATCCTTTTTTAAAGAAATAGTATTGCTCTAAGTATAGAAATGTAAACCCAATCACATTTCAACTTAACTACGAAGAAGCACTAAGCTCTTAGGATACAGATAAGTACTGATACACTCAATGATGAAAAAGTGAAATATCAATATAAAACCCAAGGTGACTCAACTTCTCACCACACACCAACTTAATTTCGTTTTTATAATTATTATTATATCTTTAGGCCACATACATTAGAAAATAATTTAGAATATTTTATTGCTTCAAAATGGCTGCTTCTCTCTTACACTGTAATATTTCTAAGACATATATTCCACATAACCATTTTCCTAGAGGTATTTATATAAACCACATCCTTATTTTCCTTTTCATTTTACCAGATATCAGAATAATTACACTTAACAGAAAAATTCTAATAGGACTGACATTTAGAGAAATAAAAAGTTAATAATACATTGACATTTTAAACTTTTTTATCAACTCATATATATTTTCCTCCCATGTCAGCAAATGTACTTTCCCACTTTTGCCCAAGGTTAAGTTTATGGTCCTGGAAATAAACCTTCATGACCACCAATTAAAGTTTCTGTGCAAACTTAGCTGGTAGGTAACCCTGTTTTTTAATGGGAAAACAAACCCAGTAACAATGTGTCACAATACAGAGATACTTCACTCTTCTGGTATGGGACAGGAAGGACACAGAAGGAAGGAGCAGAAAAGAAAAAGAGGTATTCCCCAAATTTAATCAGTACATACTCCTTCTGAAAGCTTACATTAGCCTGGTATTGAAACCAGAGTTGATCTATTAATATCTTACAGAAATTGAAAAACAAAGTCATAAGAGAATTATATGAAAAATCAGTTTCCAGTAACCTAGTGAAGTAGCCAATTGATCCAAGAGAAAAACCCAAGTTTATTAGTGTCTGATGCTATGCTTTGTCCCAAAATCATAACTTTCCAATTTGGAAAATTCATGTCAAATTGGATTCTCTTGCTTCTATAGTATTATCAAGGATCACTTTCCAAATTGTAATAATAAAAATAAGAAAGCTCATTAATATTACCTGAGTGTATTCCAATGACTGCCAGAGGGAAGCAGCAATTTCAGGAGATTTTCCAAAAGCTGAAAGTGTCTTTAGTAGTTCAGCTTTTAGAACAGGGGGGATACTGCATTGCAGGAGTCCCAGTATCACAACAACAGGGGTCCACTGAGGATGTTCACAGAGTGCCAAACGAGCATTTTCACTCTGAAAATTAAACACAAAAACAATAAATGAGACACCATTTTTATAAGAAAAAAAAGGGGGGGGGGGGTACCAAGAATCACCTAAATTAGTACTACTTATACTGAGTACTCATAGATTTAACACATATTAAAACAAAGATAATCCTATCATTTATGCTTGAAGTCTACCAGTGGATTAAATCAGATCACTACTTCAGTCAATTTAAAGAGTGGAGGAGAAATTATCTCTGTAGAATTACTTTTATAGCTCTGAATATGGAAAAAGAATCAAACAGAGATAAAGGTCTGTCAGGGTCACATAAATCCTATTTAGGCACTTTGCTTCTGGAACAATGTAATACTGTAATATAACATATGAAGGAATACACAAATACCTTGTACTTTTTTGAGGAAAAAAATTCTAATTCAATGGGAAATAATTATTAACTTTGTGTTTAGATAATCAATTTTAAGCATTATTAGAAAAACCAAAAAAATTAGAAACCAATCCCTATACTTCAGAAGGAATGTCAGACTAAGCAACTTAACTTTGCTCTAGGGGAAAATACAAACTAGAAGAGATTTCTGAACAGGGAAATGATGTAATGAAAAGTGATTTTTCAAAGACTTACACACACAAAAATACACACATATATCCACACCTATGATAAGAAACCTGGAAAGCTGCACAAACGATACTTATTTGCTCTTTTGACTATTTTCTATCAGGTGTAGGCTATTACTTTCATTGTAATTTTATGCCAACAAGCACTACAACATTTCTACACTCTAAAGGTCAAGAAAACAGTTAAGTACAGAATACTAAATATATGATAAATTTATCATCTATAAACTTTAGGCATCAAAAAAATTTGGAGGGCCCATTAAAAAGCCACTATGTTGGATTACAGATACAATTATACTTTCCCATGCTACGGATGGATCACCTACCCAAGTAATGATGATAGATGTGAGCTGTAAAAATGCAATCAAACCATCTTGCTCCTTCTGCGTGATGCCACGTGATGGAAGGTGACGGTACTGGACACTATCTGCACTTGGAAGATCTTTCCGAAGGTGTTCATGGTAAAGCATTAAGGAGTGAAAGAAATGTTCCCAAGAAACAGGACTGCCACCTGCTCCCTGAATATTTTCAACTGTAAAGAAAGAGAGCACACATTTTTTTCTCAAAAGCTTCTTGTCGTTTGCTTGGATGTGAAAAGAGAAAATGAATTTAAAACAAACTTTGTTCACCTTTATCTTAGAACAAAGGCAAACTTTGTCATAGGTGCATGTTGCCTTGTCTAGATAAGTAGTAGTTGAAAATGGATTAGAATCCCTTTGTGAGCTAGAACTCTGGATTAATGTTTCCTCATGACTATTAACAGGGGCTGTATCCATGTAAATATAAAGGTAAATTACTTTGGATGTCAGTTACCTACTTGATATCCAGGATAGTTCTCTCTGTCGTCATGTAACTATACAGGATTGCTTTTTGCCACAAAATAATTACCAAAGGCTGAACTTAAATTCCCAGAGAGAGAACTGTGGTCTAGATTTATTAATTACACTATACCACTATATACCGAGCATTAGGAACAAAAGCATAGCACACAAGACAGTTAAGCCATGACAGACAGTAGTCAAAACACTGCTTTGGAGCCAGGCAGAATTCCATTCCAATCACAGTTCCTTAATTACTTGTCACCTTGGGTTAATTACTTATTCTCAGTTTCCTTGTCTGTTAAAATGAAAATAGCTACCTAACAAAGTTTTTTCAGTTTAATCAGGCCCAACTCTGAAAATTAAATGAAGGAACTGGAAAAGGGTCAAGAAAAATTGATATTTAGGAATTGAAATTTAGAAAACAAGCACTCATGAAGATAAATTAAAGAAATCAAACTTCCGTAGCAAGGGTATACTACGTTTTGAGCACCATATGTGTTCTTAGAAACGTACATGTATTAATTCAGATTTGTTAAACTGAACTGTATTTTAAAAAGCAGAATGGCAAAATCCTCCAATCTGTGATAATCACGACATCACCATGCATAAAGTCATCAGTGTGCTTCTTTCCCCCTATTATTGTAAAAATAATTTATATCCTTGATGGAATCCTAGTACAAATAATCAATACTCTATCAGGCTGGAGATACTGAACACAAGAGTGTCACAACAAACTTAAGCAACATCCAGATTTTCCTTACCATGGCTACTACCATTGACTTTGAGAAGGCTGAAACAGTAGTGGGCACACTGGGGTCCATTGGCCAATCCCTGGAGCATTTTCAAGTAAGGAATATAAATAGTTGGAGGCAATAGGTCACCCATTTGCCTAACAAACTTTGATAAGACAACCTGAAATAGCAAAAAAACACAATAGTTTATATAAAGAATATTTTAACTTTAAGGCAATATGAGCTATATCTGACCCAAATTAAGTGCTTCAAAACAAAATAATTTGACATTTTATTTATGAAAAAAATGTTTTTTCAAACATGCCATTAGCAATTCAATGTAATTATAGAATTTTTTGTGAACATACAGTACATTTCTTTTAAAACATCTCAATGTTCCAATCCCAAAATATAAGACTGCTCATATTTTAAATATATAAAACAGCTGAAAAATTTTACTCAAAGTTAGCCAGCAAACCAAAAGGTATACTTAAAACTAGAGTTCCTAAATCAGAGGAACACAAATTTTTTTTTTTTTTTTAAAGATTTATTTATTTATTTATTTATCCCCCCCTTGCTGCTTGTGTTTGCTGTGTCCATTCACTGTGTGTTTTCTCCGTGTCTGCTTATCTCCCCCTTGCTGTGAGGTCCCGCTACATCAGCCCACCGCGCCGGCGCAGGCTGGCCTGCCCTCACAAGGAGGCCCGGGGAAGCGAACCCGGGGCCTCCCACATGGTAAACGGGGGCTCTATTGATTGAGCCACACCTGCTTCCTGTTGTGAGGTCTTGCTGCATC
>JAQZBX010025768.1:0-29330 GCA_029593785.1 Cabassous unicinctus | reverse complement strand
AAAAAAAAAAAAAAGGAAAATTACAAGTATTGGAGCGGATGTGCAATATATTGGAACACTACTTCATTGCTGGTGGCAATGTAAAATGGTGTAGCCCCTATGGAAGACAGTTGGGCAGTTCCTTAGAAAGTTAAGTACAGAAGTAGCATGTGACCCTTCAATCATACTTCTACATACCCAAAAGTACTGAAAGCAGGGTCTTGAATAGATACTTGCACACTGATGTTCATAATGGCATTATTCACAATTGCCAAAAGATGGAAGCAACCCAAGTGTCCATCAATTGATGAATGGATAAACAATATGTGGTATATATACACAACAGAATATTCTTTAGCTGTAAAAGTGAATGAAGTTCTGATAAATATGACAACATGGATCAACCTTGACAACATCATGTTGTGTGAAATAAGCCAGACATAAAAGGACAAATATTGTATGATCTCACTGATATGAAATAATTAGAATAAGCAAATTCATGGAGTCAGAAACTAGAATATAGGTTATCAGGGGGTGGGGAGTGGGTAGGGAATGTATGGTTAATGCTTAAATTATACGAAGTTTATATTTGGGTTAATCAAAAAGTTTTGGTAATGGAAGGTGGTTATAGTAGCACAACATTGTGAACATAATTAACAAAACTGAATTATATCTTTCAATGTGGTTAAAAGGGGAAATTTTAGATTATATATGTTATTAGAATTAAATGAAAACAAACAGTACTGTACAACACAAACTGTGTACCCTAATGTAAACCACAGACTATAGTTAAGAGTACAATTATACAAATGTTCTTTCATCAGTTGCAACAAATGTACCACATGAATGCAAAGTGTTAATAGTAGGTAAGTATATAAACAGAGTTCCTACAGAATCTAGAGACATCAAAATGATAATAAGGGTATTCTATGAACAACTCTAAATACATAATTTTATAATTTAGATGAAATAGACCAATTCCAAAAAAAAAGCCCCACTAACTACACCAACTTACCCCAATATGAAATATAATTTGAATAGTCATGTAAATATTAAGGAAACTGAATTTAAAAACACCGAAAAAGTAAGTTTCCAGCCCCGCATAGTTTCACTGGAGTTTTTTTGTCAAATGTTTAAAGAAAAAGTAAAAGAAAAATTAATACCTCTCCTACACAAGTTCTTCCAGAAAATAAAAAAAGAAGGAATACTTCTCAACCCATTTTATGTAGCTAATATTATCCTGATATGAAAACCAAAGACAATACAAAAAAAGAAAACCACAGATCAAGATGCCTCAAAAATATAGACATAAAAATCCTAAACAAAAGTTTAGCAAAAGAATTCAGCAATATATAAAAAATAATTATATACCATGACCAAATGGGGTTTATTCCAGGGTTACAAGGGTGGTTCAATCTTTGAAAATCAATCAATGTAATCTATCATATTAACCAGTGTAAAGAGGAAAAATCAAATAAATCAATCAGTGCAGAAAAAGCATCTGATAAAATTAAACACCCATTCATGATGAAAACTCTCAGAAAAATAGAAATAGAGGACAACTTCCTGATCTTGATAAAGAGATAAAGAGCATCCACAAAAACTACAGTTAACATTATACTTAATTGTGAAAACCTGAATGCCTTTAAGATTGGGAATAAGGCAAGGAAGTCAGCTCTTACCACTCTTATTCAACATAGTGCTGGAAGCTCTAGCCAGTGCAATATGTGAAAAAAGGGAAATAAACAAACTGGGTGGCTTACAATAACAGGAATTTATTGTCTCACAGTTCTGGATTTTTTAAATCAAGGTGACAGCATGGCTAGTCTTCCTTTCAAGTCTGCAGGAAGAATCTGTTCCATGTCTCTTCTAGCTTCTGACAGTGCTTGCCAGCAATCCATGGTGTTCTTCCCCCTCTCTCTCTGTGCCCAAATTTCCTCTTCTCATAAGAACACCAGTTACATTGGATTAAGAACCCACCCTACTCCAGTAGGACCTAATTTAACTTCCCTAATTCCATCTGCAACAATCCTAATTGCAAATAAGTTCACATTCTGAGGTACTGGAGAGCAGCACTTCAACAAACCTGTTTGTGGGACACAGTTCAACAACAGTCTACCCTCTTCACACATGCAAATAAAGAGATGTGGGGCCCGGCAAGTCCACAAATTCGATAAGACAAGCCAAATTCTGTAGGACAGGGAAGTTCTGGTAAGAGAGTGCTCTTGAAATCTTGAGTCTGAATTTCTTTGGAGAAGTCATCAGGCTAGAAATTCTGGTAAAAGTTGATATTGAAGTTTTGAGTCTATATCTTTAGGGGAGGCCATCAGGCTCAAAACTCAATGAGAAGTAGAGGGTGGAGTCTTAAGGCATAATTTTCTCTTCCTTCTGGAAACCTCAGTCCTCAGTTCTTTATTTTTTTCCCATAAGACCTCCAACTGATTGGATGAGGCCCACCCACGTTATGGAGAGTAATCTCCTTTACTAAAAGTCAACTGATTGTACATGCTAACCCCATCTACCTCCAAAGCAACATGTAGGCCAGTGTTTGACCAAACAAATAATTGGACACTGTAACCTAAACAAGCTGACACATAAAATTAATTATCACAGTCCCTATCTGCAGATGACATGATTATCTATGTAGAATAACCCAAGGGACCTTCAAAATAACTCCTAGAAACAATAAATGGGTTCAGCAAGGTTGCAGGATACAAGATAGACACATTAAAAACACTTGGACACCAAAATTAAAACTGCAATAATGTTTAAAATTGCTTAAAAATGAAATACTTAGGTGTAAATCAAACAAAATATGTACAGAATGTGTATGCCAAAACTATATAACACTGAAGAAAGAAATCAGAGACCTAAATAAATGGAAAGATAAATTGTATTCATGTATTGGAAGACTCAACATAGTAAAGATAATTCTTCTCAAATTGGTATACAGGGTTAATGCAATTTCTGTTCAAATCCCAGCAGATTTTTTGTAGATAAAGACAAGATTATTCTAAAATTTATATGAAAAGGCATAGTAACTAGACTAGCTAAAAAGAACTTTACAAAAGAAGAATTAAGTGGGGGGAATCAGTCTACCCAATTTTAAGACTTCCTGAATAGTTATAGTAATCGAAACTATGTGGTTTTGGCAGAAAGATAGACATAATATCAATGGAACAGAATAGAGAAACAGAAATAGACCCACATAAATATGCCTAACTGATTTTTTGACAAAAGTGTAAAAGCAATTCAAAGGAGAAAAGATGGCATTTTCAATAAATGGTGCTGGAGAAACTGGCCATCCATAGGCAAAAAATAATAATCATAAACCTAATAAAAGTCTCACACCATATATAAAAGTTAACTCAAAATGGAATACTGACTTAAATATAAAACAAAAAACTATAAAACATTTACAAACAGAAAATCTTCAAGATCTAATGCTAGGCAAAGATTTAGACTGACCCCAAAAGCATTTCCATAAATTGAAAATTAATAAATTGAACTTCATCAAATTTTAAACCTTTTTCTCTCAAAAGACCCTCTTAAGAGGATGAAAAGGCAAGCCATGGAATGGGAGAAAATATTTGCAAACTATGTATCTGACAAAGGACTAATATGCAGAATATAAAAAAACAATTGTAAAAAAAAAATCAAACAATCCAATTAGAAAAAAGTAAAAAAGACATGAAGAGCCATTTCATCAAAAAAGATAAACAGATGTCAAATAAGTACATGAAAAGATGTTCAACCTCATTAGTCATTAGGAGAATGCAAATGAAAACCACAGTTAGATACAGCTACTCATCTATTGGAATGGTCAAAATGAAAAATATCAACACCAAATCCATGCGTGGATGTGGAAAACTTGGATCAATCATTGCTGATAGGAATGTAAAATGGTACAGCCACTCTGGAAAACAGTTTGGCAGTTTTTAAAAATATGAAATATTCTATGACCATAAAAACCCAGCAATTGTACTCTTGGGCATTTATTCCAGAGAAATGAAGATTTATGCTCACATAAAATCCTGTCATGAATAAATAGCACCTTTATTAATAATAGTAAAAAATTGGAAATGACTCAGATATTCTTCAACGAGTGAATGGTTAAACAAACTGGTAACTCCATACCATGAAGTACTACTCAACAATAAAATGGAAGGAATTTCTGTTTTAGTTTGACAAAGGGGTGCTGATGCAAAGTACCAGAGATGTGTTGGCTTTTATAAAGTGGGATTATTTAGGGTAAAAGCTTACAGTTCCAAGGCCGTGGAGACTCCAACTCAAGGCACCATAAGAGGTACTTTCTCAACAAAGTCAGCTGCCATGTGTTGAAGCAAGATGGTCGCCAATCTCTGCCCAGGTTTCAGCCTTCCCCTCTGGGCTCACCCTTTCCTCTTGAGCTCAGTGGACCCAGCCTCTTGAGGCTTCATGCTTAAGTGATCCTGTAGACCTCTCTCTCCTGGCATATGGCTTGTTTCTTTCTGGGCATCCTACATCAGTCTCAGCTGTTCTGCTAGCTTCCCAATTTCAGCTGTAAGCTTCCAGGTAAATGGCTCATCTCTCCCTGGGGACTCAGCTTGTTTGAGCCTCATCACATGGCAGGATAAAAAATGGCAGCTCTTTCTCTTCCTGCGTCTGAGTGAGTGTCCATTTATATCAGACCCAGCAAGGGGGCGGGGACTCAATCTGAGTCTCACCTCATTGACATAGTCTAATAAAAAGCCCTATAGCAATCTTAACAAGTAATCTAATCAAAGGCTCCTCAACTGAATTTCATTCAATCAAAAGGTATCATAACCAAGGAATAGATTAGTTTATAAACATAATCTTTCTCCTTTGGGGATTCATAAAATAACCTCAAACTGCCACAACTACTGACACACACAACAATCTGGATGAATCTCCAGAGAAATATGCTGCCTTAGTTTGCCAAAGGACTGCTGATGCAAAGTTCCAGAAGTTGGTTGGTTTTCATAATGGGAATTTTATTTAGGGTAAAAGCTTACAGTTCCAAGGTCATGAAATGTCTAAATCAAGACATCAGCAGAGATGCTTTCTCACCAAAGTCAGCTACTGTTGATCCTGATGTCCTGCCACATGGCAATTAGGCAAAAAGGTAGGTCTGCCAATCTTTCTCGCTACTTTCTCCTTGAACTCAGCTGTGGCTGATTAGTCATCTCTCCCTGGGCCTTGGCTCCTGAGCTTCTCTGGGCTTCTCTACTTGAGCTCAGCTGTGGGAGAACCTGGAGTACTTTCACATGGCAGGATCAAATATGGCCACTTCCTTTCTCTGTGTGTGTCTCTCTCTGTGTGTCTCCATTTATATCAGACCCTGCAAGAGGGTGGAGACCTCAACTGATGAAGTCCAATCAAAAGCAAACTAATTAAGTGATCTAAAGTGAATCTAACCCAATCAAAGGGTATCAAACCCACAGGAATAGATTACTTTAAGAATATAATCTTTTGGGGACTCACCAAAGTCAAACTGTCACATATGCTGAGTGAAAAAAAAAAAACACAACAATCCTAAAGTTACATAGTATGTAATTCCATTTATATAACTTTCTTGAAATCACAATGTTATATAAATGGAGAACATTTATCAGAGATTAACAGGGTTAAGGAGGAAGGAAGTGGCTATGGGTATGGCTCAAAAGGGTAACATGGGGGATTCTTATGGTGATAGAATTATTCTGTATCTTTACTGCATCAATGTCCATATCTTGATTTTGAAATTGTACTACAGTTTTTCTAGATGTTACCTTTGGGGAAAACTTTTTTATAATTGCCTGTGAATCTACCATTAACCCAAAATAAAGAGTTTAATTTAAAAAAAACCACAGAACTAAAAAAATAAAGTAGAGTACAAGGAATGATCAGGGTCAGGGTACAGAACAAGAAGTTATCTTGAAATGGACTTCATGGCATTGTTTGATAGATGTATGTTTTTGAAGGTATATCATATGAAGGAGGGAGAAGAGACATTTTTATTTTAAATGATAAAACTAGGAAAAACTGTAGGAGATATAAAACTACAGGCTAAGACTCAGTACAGGGAAAGAGTTTATCAATAGTAAACTAAGGGATGTCCAACACTGGAATGAGTTGTCCAAAGAAAAAGTGAGCTTCTGTATAATATGTCCAAATAGGAGCGATGTTATAAAAGGCTGCAGGACTGCATTTGGTGGAGCTGGACCTCATCTGGGAAGGAGGAATTCAAATGCCAACAGGGAACTAGTTAATAAATGTGAACTACTAAAGCATGCTGGAGGTAAAAAGAGAGGCAATAAGGGGCCATGAAGTTGTAGAGAATTGGAGATGCCATCTGCCACTGAGCTCCTGGTGATTATTGCCTTGCAGGAATGCTGACCTATGGAGCTAGATCTTCAAAGGTTTCAAGAGAAGCTGGAAATCTGGCTTTGTAAATGTGAACTCTCCAAACAATTACAATTTCTTTACTAATTTGTTTACTATGTCCAGATAGTCTAAAGATGTATTGTCCGAATAAACCTTATCTGGAACTTATTGTTTTAATTTTAGCCCTTTACATGAGTCATAAAAAATGGTTTCTACCACTGCATCCCTGCATTGGCAATTTCAGAAAACCTCTTATCTTCATATACCATCATAGATTGCCCTTTCCATGTAAACATCTTGAAAGTGAAAATCTCAATTGCTGCAATGTGTATTTTAAATTAAGGTAGCCATCAGAACAATGCCTTTTTGTTAAGTCCTACATTTTATTTGATGGCCCATTTTTTTTAAGGAGGTCACTCTGAAAGCTCTGATTTCTTGCAGAATATATCTTTACCACATATTCAGACACAATGATGTTATGTTTCATTTTTCAAATCTACTTAATATGAATATGACTTTTTTCTCTGAAACACTTGGAACTTTCTTGAGGGAAGGGTTCAAGTCCTATATTTCTTTTTCTGTCCTCAGTTTGGATCACACAAAAACTGCTTTAAAAAAATGGTTAGATCACAAGGACTTGTTTACCAGGCCCTGTGCTATATAATGAAAAAGGGAAAAGTTGGGGACAAGTGAGCTAGAATATTTATTCAGTGCTATTCTCTACAGACTCTTCCAATCAATGCTATCACAACCTCCCAGCTCCTTGGCAAGACTTTCCCTTTTGAATTTTCAGCACCATTAGTGCTTACCCCAGGAGTCTTCAGGTGCTCTCAAAAGGACAGTGATTGAGGATATCTGTTCACTGTTTGAATACCAAAAAAGAAATAAAACAGTCAAATAGGCTCCCTCTGTGTTCCATGCATTTCATGTAACTGTGGCCTGGGAGGAGGTTGCATTTTTAAGGCAGTTTAGATGGGATTTACAAACCAACAGAGAAGGTAAAAGGTCCATATTCATTATTTTCCTTCCTTTCTTTCTTTCAATTTCAAGTAGATGTCATGGTATTAGTGAATGTCTAAAATGTCTATTGTAGTCTGACGGTCCTGTGGCAGATGTGGTGTTTCTAAAACTCAGGTGGAATAACTGAAAACAGAATAGGTGGCCTCCAACAACGGAGAAAAGTAACAAATCTCCAAGCTTACAGGGTTCTCAACCCTTCACTCGTCCATCAGACACTGAGATTTTGAAGTGTGAAAATAATTTAGTGTTTAAAGAACATAAAATTACCAAGATTCAGATCAGTTGATGCTAGGGAGGAAACACATACACATAAACACACAAAAGACTCCTTGGCCCATCAAATAATATGAAAAAAAATTAAATAGCCACCGACAAGGTCTTTGACAAACAAATATAGTATGTTTTAAAACAGCTAGCAAAAAGTAAAGTTCAGCACCGTTAGTGTCTAGAGGAGCTTTCATTAAAAGCTATTTTTAAGACTTTTTAGTTCATCAAGAAGAGTATGAAACCTGGGTCCTGGGTCCTGAAAAGCCAGGATGCCAAAAGTGAAAGGTGTTAGGCTGTTGTGCTTTGGGCAGCGTGCTCTGGGCGGGGCTCCCTGGCTTTTAAAGGCAGCACGATTTTCACTTCACTGATTTCCTGAACTGGTTGAGTTGTGTCCTGACTTCCCTCCTAGAAAACGCATTTCCTTTCACTTATTTCTTTGCCTCCATCAAACTGCTCAACTCTTAGTGCATTCTTTCACATGATTGCTGTTCCAAATGTAGCATGTCCCTTTCTTCTCCATTAATGTGGTAATTGTGATTAGGCCCTCATGAACGCTTTGTTTTATACTAAGAAAAACTAGACATAAAAGGTCCCTGTCCTAACGGATATTTCAGTTTCAAAAATCATTCCCGAAAACCCAAGCTGCATCCTGGAAACTTGACCAGTATTCCAGACATGACAGGAAGCAAACCTCAAAACTGGAACAGTCTTCTCAGATCCTGAAATGCCACAGAGCAGCACAAAGGAGAGAGACATGCTCTCTGCCATTTCATTTCACCTTTCAGTTTTGAAAGCACAAAGGTTACCAAATAATAGGCAATTTCTCTCAAAGTGCAGTTCCTTTGCTGACTTTGAGTGTTAAATTTAAGTCCAGTGAGAACTATAGCAACGGTGTTCCCTGGGCTTTTTTAAACTTTTTTTTTTTTTTTTAATCTATAGCAAAAAGTAATGCATTTTCTTGTTACTTGGATTGCTAGTCCAGCCTCTTAACTGGTTGTCCGGCTTCTGCCCTTGCTTCCTCCACCCCCACAGATTTTCCTCCAAGAGCAGCCAGAATGAGCCTTTAAAACATAAGCCAGAAGGTGACCCTCCTCCATGCGAAATTCTGTAACAACTCTGCCTTTCAGTCCAGATAAAAACCCACGTTTTACAACCTCTCCTCACCCACTTACCTTCCTTACTACACTCACCTCATCTACCACTCTTCACCCTCCCCTTAACCACCAGTCTGCAGTCCCATGAGGCTTTTTGCTGTCCCTTGAATATACCACACAGACTTTCACTTTAGGGCATCTGCACTGGCAGATCCCTCTGCTGGACCACCTTCACATACACATCACTTCCTTCAAGACTTTGCTCAAATACCAACTTATCAAAGAGACCTTCCCTGATCACCCTATAAAAGATGAAAATCCCTCTCTTCCTCTTTCCCCTACATCTTCAAGTCCTTTAATCCTAATTTATTCATTTTTCCAAAGTATTTGTTATGCTTACTGACTGCTTACAATGAAGCTGTACAAGGGCTGGGATCTTCATTTTATTCCTTGATATAACCCAATGACCTAGAACCGTGACTGGCATATGTACAGCAGACACTAAATTAAATTTTCAAAATAAATGAATAAATGGTAAATTGGTTTGTACATATTTTTCAAGGTAATAAAGTTATTATCCTGGAAAGGTTGAAAAAACATATTGTTAACAAAGTAATTGCAACTCACAAACACTGAATAATTTAAAAAAAAAACTGCTTAGTTCAGATTTATGGATTTTTTTTCTTTTTTCCCAAAGATTCCTGAAAGACCCTCAATATCCATAGCATAAAAATAGCAGTAAAGTTAAATAAGTCCCAAGTGAATTTAAGTTAGGAAGTGAATTGAAAATCTGAACACCGTTTTTTAACAGTCTCCATCTAGGAAATCAGGTCCATCTTAACTTTCAGACCAATTCCTCACACTCTGAGAACAATCTCCTAAGCTCAGCTACAAAGACTGGGAACTAGAACTTTAGCTTAGCATCAATATTCTCTCCTGTTGCTTGTTCTAATGTCAGTTACTCAAATTCCTTGCCTGGATCTGGAGCTTTTCTTGGCAAAGATGCTCTGGTCTGGGCCCCTGGGACTGTGTTCCTGACTCATGTTCTCTGGTCTCCTAATGATGGTTTTTAGCCCTGTTTCCTAATTTCCTTGTTCTTCGATCTCTTGATTGTGCAGATTCATGCCACCAGCTTGTTCCTTGAGTCTTGACCACTGTGGTAGATAGAGAAATGCATTACTCTGATTCCCCTACACAGAAAAACTTGTTGACCAGCTATGGGGATGCAACCTCCAACTGTCAGCCCCATCCTGGTGAGCCACTTGGTCCATGGTCACACCCTTCCCTGGGAAAGCCTGCACCAAATAAGGGCCTGATACCAGATCCTCTGAAGAGCAATACTTGCTCCAGAGCTTCCTCCAAGTTGGCCAGTGTGTTGTCAGGCCTGTATAATAATTCATCTGCTCCCTCTGCCAAATCCTATGTCTACTCCCTTCCTCTCACAGTATCAATTCCTGATAAACATCTCATATCCCCAAGCACCATCTCAGTATCTGCTTCTGGAAAACCCAACGTCAAAATGGAGAAACATGAAGAGGTAGAAAGAGGAGCAGAATATATATGAGCAAACTCAGGGAGCAACATATAATATATAAAAAAAGACTGATCCTGCCTGGAAACAATGAGTAATGAGTCATCATTATATTACATGTTTTTAGTATCAATTAATTAATAATGTAAAAAAAAACTACCTTGCTTTCTTAATGTTTTGGTCCAAAAATCTCTTCTAGCTTACCCTCTGGAAAAGCCCCCTTCATTTTAAGTTGACAATTCTTTCACAAAAAAATAAAAACACATCATGTCTGAAGAAATGATCAGAGCATATTTTAAGTTCTGAATGAGGACCTAGATGAACTGAACTTACTATATCATAGAATTTATAAGAGTTTCATCCTAAATTTTGTATATTAACATTGATTTGTAAGAAATTCACTTCCAACAATATGTCTTTCAGTTTTAAAAGATTTTTAGGATAGAGTGGGTCCTTTATGTTTTTCCTAAGAAACAATGAATTTACTGTTAATATTCCTGTTGCTGGTTGATAGCATCTCATATTGGCTGGAATCATTCACCCATACTTTATTGTGATATTTCCCTATATTATTCAAGGTAAAACTGCCATTGATCCAATGCCCTAATATCCAGGAGACTACTTAACTAGATCCAAAAACACACAGAAGAGCTACCTTTCCTTTGCCTAAGGGTAGATAATAGCTAGAATTTTCCAACCTCCTTCTTGTCCCCACGTGATTCTCTGAGTAACTGAACTCTGTGCCAAGTCCGTTCAGCTTGGCTTCTTATGAGTGGTCTGAATTCCAAAGGTTGCTTGTTTGAAAATTCATGAGTTCTCAATGATGCAGTTCCTTTTTTGGCTGCTCCACTGCTCAGTTAGTTCAGACAACAAGCTGCTAAGAGATGGATAATTTTTCTGTTTAGCTGTCAAAGCCCACAGGGGGGTTGATATTTTACTGCTATTGTGGAATTTTCAGAAGTTTGTGAAACAGAGGATTTTATTTTTTGTTTTGTTTTGATATAGGACATTTTGACAATGGCTTTGGCAGTGATACAAAATCTCCACGCTTGTAAACCAGAATAACATTTGCAGCCATCTGGCTTCCATGTAGCACCCTCTGAGTGGGATACATACAAAAACAGTTAGCAATTAGGAGGTTTAAAATGGCTTTCCCATTAGTTTCTAAACTGAACTATCCCATTAGAAAGATATAACAGGCACTGAAGGGGTTGCTGATTCTTTGTGAGCACATTTCCCATCATGATAAAATTTGTTTGACATCTCTATTATTTCTTAATTTCTCAAACTCCCTCTACAATCACCCTCATCATTCACCCAGATTTTTCAACTCAACTTTTCTTTTTTCCCTAGATATAATATCCCCACAATCATAAAAAACTACAAAATCTATTAAAAGATCTACTCTATGCACAGTTGATGATTCTTCCTTTTGAATATGGGTAAGTCTTGATTCCAAAACACTGAGGAAAACTCTTAAAACAGCATAATATGAATCACTGTTCTTTAATTTTAAATTTCAAGACTTAATCTTTATATGATAGATGTTAGATATTTTATTAGGATATTTTTAAACAAAATACAGAAGAAAAATTTTGAGTCCTGAAACTGAAAAGACAGAGACCTTTAGGTTAGGAAGGATGCCTTTTTGATCTCTTTAAAATTGGTCAAAGGCATTTATTATAATAATCTGCATACATCAAGATATATAAATAGCATGACCAACTTAGAGACTTGTCAGCTTCCAGTACAATAAATAGGAGATCAAATTAACCCAATACTCTAGAAGCAAATTTTGAGAGGTTATACTGAGATAATGAATGAAGGGAGGTAGAGTATGAAGAGAGGTTTCTATTTTCCCCATCCAGCTTGCTCACCAGGATCCCAAACTGCCAGCCCAGGAAACTTGATCTGCTTAGTAACCTACAGAAAAGGCTTTGTGTTGTCACTTATTTTGCACTTTTTATATAGAGTAACATACTTTTATCCAAGGCCTTCAGAGAATTCTTACTTAGTTGTCAAGTTTAGAAAACCTGGAGCTGGAAGGCATCAGACAGGAATTTTCCCAAACAAATTAGCATGTTGAAGGAGGAGGATGTAAATAGTAGTCATTGGCAGCATGAATTTCCCCTATGCTTGAGCACGTTTTGCAGCCCAGCTAAGACATTAACAAGTAATGGTTTTGTGCACTTGGGCTAGTGATTTACGAAGTTGCTTCCTGATTTAATAGAGTGCTAGAAAGGACTGTTGTTATATCAACTAAAAGAATCATAAAATGGTAATGAATGTTATGAAACTTCATGAATATTTCATCTGAAGACAGGCTGTCAGATTTATCTTAAGGTTAAAGAGCACATAGACCATAAATCAGACCCAAGATGAAGTTGTTTGAAGTTCATGGTTGGTAAGAACTGTTTAGGCTACCCGTGGGTGTTTACTACTTTAATCACATGTTAGAACCCAGTTAGCTTAAGATAAAGAAAAAAAACCACTTTTAAAATAGATCACTTTCGAAAGGATCAAGCAAAGGTTTCTAGGAAGCATTAGAGGTAGTTTTTTAAACAAAATTGGTTTTATTGAAATTTTCTCATTGAAATTAAGTATTCAAAACTATAATCAATATTCAATAAAAAGACATCACAAGGCTATTGAATTTGTACAATAAAATCATATAATGAACATAAGCTCATTTTTAAGCTATGAACCTCACATGTAACCATCTATTCTATTAAACCTTCAATATATTACAGGTTTCAGGGCAATTTCTCATTTGGAATATCTATAGTTAGCTTAAAATTCACTACTTATTTTGTGAGATAGGTATATTTTATTTCTTCCATTAGGACCCCAGAAAATCATGCTTCCCCACTCTATAACTATAACAAATAATGACATAGAAGTGGTTACGAGACCTTTCCCCCAGCTCTGCAGCTACCTAGCTCATCAAACCCCTTAACTCCTTATGCTAACTAAGTTTTTTTTGCCTTTCCTATGTTGGTAAAAGTATTTTTACAATATTATTTAAATATGGAGATAGACCTTATGTACATTTTTTCTCTGACTGTGAAAATAGAAACCTAAGTGTCCATTCATGCACACATGCATGTATTCATTCATTCACTTAATTGGTCACTCGGCAGTATTTTGAATGCTTAATATGCATCATATACCTTGGTAGGCGATAGGGATGAAATGGTAGATAAGTAAAACATGGCCTCTACCCTGTAGGACATTTTGCTTCAAGATGGGGTACATATACATAAATAATGTGATGGCTGCTCTACTAGGGGATGTTCTGGCTGTTATGAGAGCAAATGGGAGGGGTACTTGTCCCAGAGTTAAGAGGTCAAGGATGGCAACTTGGAGAAAATAATCTCTAAGGTCAGAACTACCTGAAGGATGAGTGAAGAAGTCATGGATGAAGTAAGGTGTAGATTAAGAGGACAAACACAACATGATCCATAAGAGAAGCTAAGAAAAGCTTATAATGATTGAAGTGTGTTGAATGTGCACATGTATTGTGGTAGGGATAGTGAAAATGAGGAGAAAAGCTAAGGACATAAATTTTGTCTACTAACCCTCAAGGAGTTTGAACTCTACACCAGGCAATGGATGTCACTGAAGAGGCTTTAGCAGTGCAGTGATATAATAAAATTCCCATTTTATCTTGATTTAAGTTATATCTCTTCTTCAGTAAAGTAAATGTTTTATGCTTCTAGGCTAATACCAAAAAGAAAACCAAGAATTTGTTCAGATGTTATAAAGCAATGAGTGATGGTTTTTTGAAGGTAATTTTATGAAGAGATTAGAAAAAATCAGATCATTTACATTTAAATATTTTACATAGAAAATATTAAACAACACCAATGCTCTTGAATGTCAGGAAAGAGGGTGAACAAGTAGATATGCCTCTCTAAGAAAAGAGTCAGATTGGGGTTAGTTATGTGGAAAAATTTCTTGTTAAAAATGGAGTAGTTACAAGCTTAGGTCATGGGATCTATTTATGAAGGTCTTAAAAATAAAAAGTATCCTTTTTCTAAGGAAAACTTAAAGTAGCTTACATTTCAAAGGCATCGTTCCTCTAAGAAGGTGTATTTCTACATTTCTGCATCTTCATCATGCCTACTATCTAGAAATGTAGTATTTAAAAAATAGCTAATGTTGATTGGGAATATATTATATGCCAGTCCCTGACTTAAGTGCTTTACATATAATAGCTTATTTAGTCCTACTTTTTAAAAATTTATGCTGTAAGTACTATAATCATCCACATTTTAAAGATGAGGATATTAGGCACAGCGAGTCAAGAAATTTGCTCGGTCATATAACCAGTGAGTGGGAGAGCTGGGATTTGAACGTAGGCAGTCAGGCTCTTAACCACAATGCTGTGTTTTTCTATCAGGACATACTATATAGTAACACAGTTTACATAGTGACAATCAGTGGGAATATAAGTGAAAATTACCATCAAAATGCAAAACTGTTCCCATATACCCTGGAATATTGTTTTGTCTCTTATAAGGACGTTGATATTTACAGAAGAAAAAAAAATCCTTTTTTGTTCTTCTGTGAGGCAAATATGCCTGTACGATTTGACACTCCTAGCAATGTATTTGTTCATTGATTATTGATGAACGAACTTTGATTGTGTTCTCACTTTGGTACTTGTGTATAGTAAGTGCACTGAACACATGACATCATTTATAAGGGAATAATTTTAAAAACTTTCCGGTACAGAAAATATATCACATTTAATTGTCACTAAAATTACCCTGAACTGAGTTATAATGTTATTACCTACCAGATGTCACCTCCGTTTCATTCAAAACGGAAATCACGTTTTTAATTCATAGAGAAAAACATACTGCATCAGTTTAAGCCAAGGTATAGGGCATAACAACAAAATTCTCCACTGCACAGTCGTTTGTTCAGTTTTCTGACCTGCTCCAGACTAAAGAACAAGGAGAGTGTAGGATGACAAAAGGTTTCCAGTAGAAATGGATTTATAGTCAGAGTCAGTTTTCTATGTTTTCATTCATTTTGAATGAATACAGAGAATAATCTTGCTGCTAATACAAATGTAGCAAACTGGGCCATTAAATTGACAGTGTGATCTATCCCACTTCACACTGCTTTATAAGCAAAATGTATCATTCTTGGGAACTTTCTCCTGGTTAAATAATTGTAAGAAATATATCTTTTGCCATTGCTTTTATTGATAAAACACAGCATGTCGTCTTAATTCATCCTTCCACTGCTCTATTTTATCCTTTTCTACCAAGTGATTGGGATTCTGATCACCCTGCATTCTGCTCTCAGATTGAAAGCCTCTTTCTACTTATCTGTTATTCTTCAAGAAGCAAAGCTCGAGTGTAACATCTGTTTTCTCACTGAATTTTCACCAGAGACTAAGATTCCAACAAGCAATAACCTTGGGGTTCCCTTAGAAACACCCATGGGTCTCTGCTATACCAACATTTGAACCTATCTAACAGAATAAATGGACAAAATACTGTTATTCTATTTTCATTTTTGAATTTGATTTGGGGTACATGAACTTGGTGGGGTTATGATAATGTTTTACTGATTTTTGAAACTAGTCATCAATTGATGAAAGCCTTAGAAGGCTGGAAGGCTTTAGCTGAATATTTTTAACTTTATTCATTTTCTTTTTCCTCTATTGATTTCCAGCTTGCCTCATATATTATATTTTAATCTCAGAGCACAGACAGCCTTTATTTTTTCCTCACTCAGGTATTTTCATGAAACTTACGATTTCTAATAACAAATGGCAATTTACAAATTTATTCTGAAATTGGTATCTTTTTTGAATATTTTGTTTAAATTTCTTGATGGAATGTGCTGAAAGAACCTATCTAGTTAATTCAAATTACTGAAAAAAAGATTATAAATGAATTTAAATCAGAAACTTATTTTGGTCATAACACAAATTGAAAAAAAGAAAGAAATTAGAAAGTTTGTAGAAATTGATCATTTTTATAATTAGTCATAATTTACATCAGAACCAAACCATACATTTTAAACTGATGTGTGTATTCACTCAAGCACATATACAAATATACTTATACATAATATTCATATGCATAGGACCATGTTCATAGAATTTTATTTTAGGAGGTACTGGGGATTGAACCCAGGACCTTGTAAATGGGAAGCAGGCACTCAACCACTGAGTTACATCTACTCCCTGGTCATAGAATTTTAAAGTCAGTATTATTAGTAATGAGTTACCCACTGTCTAATGATCCATTGCCACAAAACAGTCCACCTAAAGCCTAGTGGCTTAAAACAACAATGATTTTATTGTTTTTCATGAGTGTCTCAGTTGACTGGCCTCAGCTAGGCAATTTTGGTACTCCATGTGGCATTCACTAGGGTTATTCACTCAGCTGATAGCTAAGCTTGACTGGAAGGTCCAAGAAGATTTTCCTCATACATCTTGTACTTTAGTTCAACTCCCCGTGATCTGTCCATGTGACTAACTTGGTTTTCCTCATAGCATGCAGTCTTAGGATAGTCAGATTTCTTACATGGCAGCTGGCTACAAGAGGAAAGAAGTAAACGCCACCAGTCCTCTTAAGGACTAGGCCCACAATTGGCACAACATCACTTGCGCTGCATTCTATTAGGTAAAGCAAGTCACAAGTACAGCTCAAATTCAAGAAGAGAGGAAATAGACTCTGCCTCTTGATAGGTAGGGCAATATGCAAGTAGAGGAAAGAAAGAATTTCATGGCCATTTTTGGAGATTTACCACTTCTACCTAAATTTAAATGTCAATAGCCTCATTTTTGTATTAGAGCAGAATTACTACCTTCTTTATTATACTAGACATTAATGGATTTTTCCAAACTATTCACCTGTTTAAATCACTTGTAATCCTGCATGATTAAAATTGCATGAATTGGAAAACAGTTTGGTGGATCATCAAAAGTTTAAACATAGAACTACCATATGACCAGCAATTCCACTTTCAGGTATTTATACTAAGGGATTGAAAATAGATACTTGTACACCAATGTTCATAGCAGAATTATTCATAATCACCAAAATGTGGAAATAACCCAAATGTCCATCAACAGATGAACAGATAAACAAAATATGGGATATACATACAATGGGATAATATTCAACCATAAAAAGGGATGAAGTTCTGGTACATACTACAACATGGATGAACCTTAAAAACATTAAGTGAAAGAAGCCCGACACAAAGGGACAAATATTGTGAGTCCACTTACATGAAATATCTAGGATACACAAATTCATAGAGACAGAAAGTAGATTATAAGTTACCAGGGGCTACCCATTATTGCTTAATGGGTACACAGTTTCTGTTTTGAGTACTGAAAAAGTTTTGGTAATAGATAGTGGTGATGGGAGCACAGCATTGTGAATGTAACAAGTGCTACTGAATTGTACACATAAAAATGGTTAAAATGGGAATTTTATATATATTTTACCAAAATAATTTTTAAATGCATGGATTAATCTGCTCATGATATTATCCTAGACTTTAACTCATCTTACTATTGAAATCAAACCTCAGATTTCAGCTTTATTGTCTTCCCTCACTGTGCTTCCAACTTTTACTAGCCCTTTCTTCATTACTTTACATTTTTCCCTGGGATACCATTTGAAACCAAGCAGAAAATGAATACTGAAGGCAAACTTATAATGTGTTTACACATATGACCTATTCAATCTAGTCAAACCCAACCATCCATCCAGAAGAGCAACAGGGACTGTGGAGCAAGGTGAGAAGTTGCCAAGCAGAGTTTCTCTCCATCCATCTCTGTCAGCCTCAGTCAGACAAATTATCTCATTTCCAGTTACCCACACCAATGGATTCCCCCATTGACATGAGTAACTAAGAGATGACTTTTCATTTAACAAGAGTTTAATAAATGTTAGTCATAAAATATTCTTTGCAAATATATCAAAGAGAGTCACCCTTATTCTTTTGTTTGAAAACTTTTATCAAGATCCCTGTATATGGTAAGCATTGGGACTATAAAAAATTATCACATTTCAAATTTTCAGAAAGCAGAGAAGACATAAAAATACTTCCTGTTATTTCTAATTTTGTTTTCTTTTAAAACAGGGATAATAATCATGAATCAAATGACTTGTCATTAAAATTTCTATTCATAGTGTCCTCAGTATCTTCAAGTGAGATTAAACCAAATGCAACTGCTGTACTAATGACATAAGAATATTTAATAATAAAAGGTTTCTGAAACAAAGAGAGAAGGATGATTTTAGTGACAGTTTTCTCATGGCAAATCAGAGATTTGAGGGACATAAACCCTCAAATTTCCTTTTCACAGGAAAGTCCTGGGTAGGATATTGCACAGTTTGAAAGTCAGACACAAGTGACACATACAGGGTTTGGTTTATTTATTATTTCAATCAATATTTGTTGAGCGCCTACTATATGCCAGCTTGGTGCTGGGTACACAACAGAAAGCAAGGAAGTTGCAATGTCTGCTTTCACAGAGCCTCCTCTTTAGTGGCAAATACAGACACACACAGGCAGCTACAATCTAGTGTGATATATTTTAAGAGTGAGTAATTTGAAGTCTTGTGGGAACAAATAAGAGGGTCCCCAATCCAGAGGCAGAGCATCAGGAACAGCCTCAGCAGAAAAGGATGGTGTAACCGTTGGCCAATTTGATGTAATTATGAATTCCAAAAATATAATTGGATCATGCTTGTAAACTGATCTGTTAATTTAGGCATGTTTGAGTTATGATTGAGGCGTTGACTGGGCCACGTCAGTAGGGCGTTGAGCCCCACCCCTTGGTGGGTGGGGAATCAAATATAAAAGGCATGGCAAGAACAGAGTTGAAGCAGTTCTTGAGAAGCAGTTTTGATGTTGGAAAGAAGGCCCCAGGAGAAGAGAAGCGAGCCATTCGCCTGATCGTCTACAGCTGACCTTGTGGAGGAAACAGGAGCTAAGCCCGGAGAGAAACGCAGCCCTGGGAAGAGAGGAACCCAAGAAGCCTGAAGCCTGGCAAATGTTGGCAGCTGTCTTACTCCAACATGTGAGAGAAGAAACTTAACGCTTTATGGCCTGGTATCTGTGGACTTCTACCCCAAATAAATACCCTTTATAAAGACCAACCCATTTTTGGTATTTCACATTAGCATCCCTTTGGCTGACTAATACAGATGGGTTAAATGAAAGTTTGGGGAGCAGGGGGAGAAGAGTATTTGGGGCAGAGAGAATAGAATGTGCCGAGGTGCAGAGTTAAGAGAAGATGTTCTCTTCTGGGAACTGAACTGTGTTCACTGGAGTGAGAAGAAATAGTGGAGATGAGGGTATGGCTTCAGCAGAAATGCTACCAAACCCTGGAAAACAGGATAAAAGGAATTTGGTTTTGTAAATCACTTAACACCCCTACTCTAAAGATTTTCAGTCATAAAATACATCATTTCATCATATAAATTTTTAGCTTTGAACGGCATATGTATTTATATTTGAGTATATCACATATAAAAAATTTTTGGGAAGATAATATATCAACATGTCAACCATGCTGGGTGGTGGGATTAAAGGTGATTTTATTCTAAATTGGCTTCTTTGTATTTTTTGTATTTTCTGAATTTTATACAATACTATGTAAAAATATTATATTTAACAGGATAAAAGGAGCATTATCTTAAAAATAATTTAACTACAAAAAAATATGTCTCTGAACCTTTTAAAACATCCTCTATTTCTAAAACACACTTTCTATGCAAATGTGCTTTCTATTTTTTTAGTAAGTGTTTTGTATTTGGAGGATAAGTTAGCTAAATTGAGTGGGTGACTGACTTTTGAACTGAATCCTTTAAGAGAATCAAAGCAATAGTTAGGAAACAAAAAGTTTACATTTTAACCATGTTCCTTACTCACTGAGTACAATTCTTAAAATCTGTAAATATGTTTTAAAATGTATGTGTGTGTATGATTTGAATCCACAGTAGATAATAAACAAAATTTTTGAACATGCTGTTATTATCCTAAATATTGCTGAAATTCATCTTTTACACAAAGCACCTTCAAACTACAATAAGACAAAAATAGAAGTTAACACTTTTTTATTCTAATAGACTTTTCCCCAGATTACTGTTCATTGGTCACCCCACATAATATATTCCCTGCTATTTGTTTGTAAACTCTGTTTATTAAACCCAAATCCATAAGACTGTCACATGGCTCAGAATTCAAACTCAAAGTAGACAGGGGAAAAAAACACCTCGTGTTTAACCTTGTACGTACACAGAAGATACACACTGAATAAATGCATCTGATGATGACTGCAGTAAAGATGGCAAGAATGATGGCAATCCTTTGAAAGGCAATAAAAATAAAAGGTGCTTTGTCCTCCCAGTTCCATTTCTCAGAGCTGAGTTTGTGCCCTTTTCCATAATTCCAGGCATGACTGTCGACTTGGAACGTGAATGATCCAGACTTCGCTCACTCACAGACCTTCAGAGGCCCCTGGCATATTCAGAACATCAAAATTCATAGTATAATTTGTTTACAGTAAGGAAACTCTCACTTGGTTATCAAATGTGAAGTGTCTTAGAGCTAAGATAAATAAAAAACTAACATGCCTGAATTATTAATTATCAGTTTACACTCTAAGTCTTCACTTGGCAAAACAATTCACTTTTCAAAGATTGTTGTAAC
The DNA here is from genome assembly GCA_029593785.1 of Cabassous unicinctus. Classification (NCBI taxonomy): domain Eukaryota; kingdom Metazoa; phylum Chordata; class Mammalia; order Cingulata; family Chlamyphoridae; genus Cabassous; species Cabassous unicinctus. The sequence continues at coordinate 8,372 of JAQZBX010025768.1, read as the reverse complement.
AAGTCTTGGGCACAGCTAGAGCAAACATTTGTGCTTGTATTAAATCTGGCTATTTCCACATATGCTCACTGTGACTTTAGGAACAGAGCCATAGGGAGAAAGTAAGGCCGGCAGTCATTCACATTGTGCTGATAACAGCAATTTAGGTTGGTAAGCTAGCTGTGTCACAAGAACACTAACATTAATATTTATAGCTTGCCTTTCTCCTGCCTCAAATCTACTCAAATATGGCCATATTTCTCTTCAGGCTATTCTTGTGAGGAACACAGCTACTAATTAAAAAAAAAAAAAAAGGTAAGGAAGAGTTCCGTAATTTCAATTTTTAGTGTATTCTAGTTTCAAGCGAGAAAAATATCAAAGGTATTTGAAGTTCCCCAAACTGACATTCTCTGACTGGATAAGAAAAGCCATTTCAATTATATATTTTCTGGGTAGCTTTCCTACTAAATCAAAAGTTTAATTTGTAGATTTGAGTAAGGAAGACAACTGACCAAATCTAAAGGAAATTGATTGGAGTTGCAACATGTCCCACTGTCATTTTCTCCCACAATAAAACACCTTGTTCTGGTCCTTTGAAGTCTAGGGGGAGAAAACATAGCCAAGCCTCAAGGACCCCAAGGAAATCGGAGTGGCAAAAGGAGCTCTTGAAATGTACCACAGTAATGAAGGATATTGTTAGTGTGGGTAAATGTGGGCAGTGTGGGAACAGGGCATATGGGAATCCCCTATATTTTCTATGTAACATTTATGTAATCTAAATATCTTTTTTTTTAATTAAAAACTAAAAAAAAAAAAAAAAGGAGCCCTTGGGGGTTATCCACATTTCCCTGTCTCATAGTAGATTACCACACAAATCATGTTGGGAGGAGTACAAGCCACAAGTGTGACACATCCACTTTTAGTGATGGATGCTAATGTATCCAAATACTGTGTTCAAGGAATGTATCTTAATGCTTAAAGTTGCAAATATAAATGGGGCACTTAAAGAATGATAGCATGGGAGAAATTATTGAAAACTCAAGAATTCTGGAGTTTATCTAATCTATCTTGACCTCCAGGAGCTGTCAGCTAAACTGGGGATAGTAAGTTAAAAGAAATCAAAGAAAAACTAATACTAAACATTACGATAAAGCAAAAAAAAGTGCCATAGAAATTCTGTGAAAGAAGAAGATAGTGTAGTCTGGAATCAGGAAAGATTTCTTGAACAATAAAAGACTTAAAATGGACACTGAAAGAGAGCGAGAATTTGCATAGCCAGATAGGACAATGTAAGCATAATCTGAGTACCAGGGGAGGCAGCGGAACAGCCTTTTAGGAACTAGTAAGTTTGGAGCATAAGGAAACAATTTTAGACAGATATGATGGACCCAGATAAGGACAGGAATTGAAATCCAGATCAATTACAGTAATTACATTAATTCAAGATTAAAATGCAGATTTTAACAGATGTCAGATTTTCTTCTCAAATAAAATACAGCCAATTTCATTAATAATTCCCACACCTCTCACATACTCCTCTACCTAACCTCCCTTTACAATGGATGATTGTGTTTTTATCAGTAAGAAAAGAACATAATGACATCTCATTGTTAACTTAATTTACACACTACTAAATTTGAGCACCTTTTCATTTGTTTCATTGTTTTGTCTTTTGTTTCTAGCCCTTTGGATTTGTTCTCCCATGAGTTGCTTCTTTGTATCTTTTGCACATTTTTCTATTGACTTGTTTCTAGATTTATAAATTAACTCTGTCTTTTGTCTTAAAACTACTTCTTCCAAATCTAGCAACTATCAGTTAACTTTGTTTATGATTTCTTTTGCCATTCAGATAGTTTGATTCTTATTTAGTTTAATATTTCTACCTTTTCTTTTATGATGGCTAAGTTCCCAATCTTGGTTAAGAAGGCCTCCCAGCCCATTCAATCCAGCTGGAAATCTCTTCCAAAGAAATAAAAGCAACAGTACATAAGGACTTATGTACAGGGATATTTAACACGTCATTGTAGTAGCAAAAAAAAAATCTAGAAACCAAGAGAATGACTGTCAGTAGGGAAATAGGTAGATAAATTACAGCATATACACCCCTTAGAGCAGGGGTTCTTAACAAGGGGTCCGTGAGCTTGAAGTGAAAGTCAAAAAACACATTAATCTTGTGGGGACGTGTTGGTGTGGGTGTGATATATTTATTAAATATATTTAATAAATTTAATAATAAAATATTATTAAATCATACACAGTATACGTGGACTTAGTAAGGGGTCTGTAGTTTTCACCTGATTGGCAAAAGGGTCCATGGAACAAAAAAGGCTAAGAACACTTGCCTTAGAGTAAATTTGAGCTTGAATAGTTGATTTGGAGGAACTTCCACACAGTTTTGTTGAATGAGAAAAGCACAATGCAAAAATGTATATATTGGATCTCTATTTTAAAAAACAATGACAAAAATCCTGTATATGTGTTTTTGTATGTGCATTTGTGTGTGTAGGTAGATAAATATATAAAGAAAGAGAAACCCTTTTTAATCACATAAACCTGCAAAATTCATACTAGATTATAACCATGAATTAGGAGTGGGGTCTACAAGAAAAACAGGAACAAAATCAACTACACTAAAAAAAGCAAATACATATGATGATTACATTTACATAATATTTTCCATGTTATATATAATATATACATGATATTATACTATGCATAATATTGTATGTATATTTATAGAGTTTTTTTTTAATTTAATGACAGCTTTTTATCCAAATGTGAGGAAACAAAAATGACAACTCCCCAACAGTTTTCCTTTTCAAAATGCAAATAAATTTATTTCACCAAAAGATGCCAAATGATTAGATAATTATCAGTTTACATCAGTTGGCCAAATATTGCCTATCCTATTTAAATCACTTGGAGTTTCTCTGCACAACCTTGGGAATTAACTACTCTGTGTTTCGGAAAATTGGATAATATCAGGATTTGTCTTAAAGGGCTTTTGTGAGCATTAAACTAGAGAATATATGTAGGATTTCAGACACATGTTTCGCTAAATAAACACTAAAGGTGCTAGTAGTGGTAAAACATAGAATAAGAGTTATATTATCTTAGGATTGCTCTAAAATTTTGATCAAATTAGGTATAGTTTGTTTTGATCTCCTTGCCAGTTTCATATAAATTCTTACTTCATTCATCAGTATGACACAGAGCATCATCAACTGCTATGTTAACACTCTGATGCTCATTTTCCTAGCATACTGTGGTTCCTTAATCTCTACTGGTTTATGTAAACTATTTCATGTTTCAATGATGCCTTTTGACCTGTGACTTGTTTTCATATTAACAAAAGTAATAACCAGCATATGTATAATTCTTTAGAATTTACAAAGTGTGTTAAATACTTTTTCTCATTTAATCGTCACAATTCTTCAGACAAAATAACTAAAACCTTAAGAAGTTGTGGGTTTCCCCACATCATCACCAGTAAGTAAAGAGCCAAGCCAGGTCTTATGAATCCAAGGCTCTTGCTCTTTTTAATTTTAATAGCTGTTGTCAGGTTGATTTTTCAACTACAACAAAGGATGGTGACAATCTAGTGGGTTTTTTTTAAGGCAATCTTTCAAGTTGAGATTATGACATATTTTATGTAATTCCAGTAGTTTATTTGCAACTATCATTTTTCCACATACATCCTGGGAATACAAGATTGGGATCAAGAAGAAAAAAACTGCTTAGATGACAGTCATACTTATTGCCGGTTGTCCTACATGCCTATTTTACTAATACAACATTCATTCTCTTTATATATAGCCCAGCACGGGGAAAGACATTTTTCTTTTCAAGGTGAGGTAATAGTTTCCCATATATTATAGAGTGTATTTGTCCCTACAAGTACATCTACTTATACTGAGAAAATCTGAAAAGCCAATGAACACATCCAACCATCTCTGACAAAAAATTATATAACTATCTTACACATGAATTCAAATGTTTAATGCCAAGGCGTTTGTATTTGAATTTCATATGTTTGAAGAGATGAATACCTTGTGTTCACAGATTCTTTTTATGTTTTTTAGAGAATAAAATGGCTCACAGATCTATCCACATGCCTTAATTATTACAAAAAAGGATTCCTGATAAAGATAAAGCCCTCTATCTTGTTACAGAAGTGACACAATACTTTCCCCTGATAGTAAACTGTTATCTAATGTTTCAGGGTACTTTATAAATATATGGCCCTAAGTAAGGTAAAGGGAGAAATATGAATAGTCACACATAAACCTTATGCTAAAAGAATCAATAGCCTACAAAGGGAAATAATACACACACACACACAATATGAGGTAAAAGGTGATGAGTATAAAAAGATGAAGAAGAATGATGTACTGAAAATGTATGGGCTTTTAGATCAACCAATACTGAATCTGAATTTAGAGAAGTAATTTAAACACTTTGGTTTATTTTTCTTTTTTTCTATAGAAGGGATGTAATATTGCCAAAGACTGCTCAAAAATGGTGACTATGATCTTGATAAGAGAAGAACTGGTAACATGCCATCAAATTTCAGAGAAGGGAGAAATTTTAAGAAACATTATGGAGGATAAAATCTATACATCCCTGTAATTATTAGATGTGAGGGAGAAGGAGGTATGGTTAATGAAAGTTTTCAAAACATACGAGTTGAAGGGTGGTGATGGCATTAATAAAAATGGACAACGTCCACCTGAGGAAGTGGAGAGTATGTGCAACTGCAAGCAACATCCATCTATCCCATGGGATCTAAGCCCCCTCTCAATCAGAGGCAGGGTGAGCATCCTATAGCATAATCTCAAGATTGAGGAATGAACAGACATAAGGGGTGACTGCAACTATGCACTAAAGTAGACATTATTATTATAGCAATGGAAGAACTTGCATCATTGATATAAAGGCAGTGGCCACCAGAGGTTCTGAGTGGAGGGAGAGGGGAGAGTAAGTATAACATGGGGGCATTTTTTGGACATTGAAATTGTCCTGCATGACATTGCAATGACGGATATAGGCCATTGTACATTTTGTCAAAACCTATAAAATTGTGCAAGGCAAAGTATAAATTATAAAGTAAATTATAGTCCATGGTTAATAGTAATGCTTCAATATGTGTTCATCAATTGTTAACAAATGTACCACACTAATGAAGGATGTTGTTAATGGGGGAAAGTGTGGAACAGGGAGGTGGGCTATATGGGAATCCCCTATATTTTTGATGTAACATTTATGTAATCTAAAGCTTCTTTAAAAATGAAAAAATATTTTTAAAAAATAATGAGGGCAAGGGATTAACCAACCATAAGAAGATTATTGTTTATAGAAAAGGGCATCCTTATTCTTTAATCGTCTTGCATTTAGCCAAGTGTTTTTCCTGATCTTTAGAAGTATGAAGAACATGGAAGTCCTTTTCCCATGGGACTATTTCAAGCAATTTAAATTACATGGTCAGCAAAATTTTTTGATTCTAAAGAGATGTGCTTTTATAAAACTTCACTTATGCAGTCCTCCTCATAATATACTGCTGGTTCAGAATCACCCTACTTGGCAACAAAGTAACTTTGACAGATATGAAATATCTGGTTGTTGTGGAACAAATGTTATTGTACCTACTGTACCTCTGGGTGAAATTTAAACCAAAAATGAATCCAAAAATGTTTCAAAATCCTTTGTGTTAAAAGCAAAAAAAAAAAAATCTTCAAATACCAGATGATGTGAGCTTGGCTTGGGATCTGTTTTGAATGATGAAATCCCATATTACATTAAGAGAGCTATAGTGAATGGAAAGAAACCTCAGGTGGTTTCACAGAGCACAAATGACTTTCACCTTGATAACCTTTGGGAACACTGAAAAGGAAAATTAGCTTGGTAAAAGGATTTTTCTAGTCCCTGTGAGCAGGTTCTTGCTATTCATCACAAATTCTTCACATAGTTTGCATTCTTAAATTTTCTTCAGAGGTAATTAGCACAGGATCTTAAAATTATTCAAAATGAAAAAAATTACTCTAAAAACACTCCTTCCACTGTGTTAATAGAGAAAACACTCATGTTTGAACTAACCTTGGTAACACATCCTGAAAATAAATTAACGAACCATGTTTGTATGAACACTGTTTTTCCATAAGGAAGCTGGCTAACTGGGCTGCCTCTGCTTTGTCACAGCAAATAAAGGCAAATCCTACATGAGACTATAATAAGTATGATGGTTTTACTTTTTTCAGCTTTCATAAAAATAATATTATAGCTTTCTCCACACGTAGTTTTTTTTTCAGTTAGCATTCTAAAGTTGTCTAGAACCCCACCTTTTATTCAGTGTTCTTCCATACTTAAAAGGGAAGCAATATCTTAGTCATGTTGCATGCATCCATAAAACTATCAGATATAACCCTCCAGCAAGTGTTAAACATTCTTTGGTAATATAAATCTATAAGAATGTTCTAACCAATTAAAAAATCTCTTATCTCATGCAATATGATAGGTTGAGTCCTTTCACATTTTTATATAACATTTATTGGTTCCCTAAAATGCAGAAAATATAAAAACAAAACCAAAATTGGTCCATAATTTCACAGTTCATATAACCTCTGGTAACATTAAAAAAAAAAAAAAAAAGGTAAATAATGTGAGCAACTAGAAAGAAATTTCAAACATTAATGAAAGATATAAAATCAAATGTCTCCCAATGCATCCCCACCCCAAGCCCTTTCCACAAAGGTAAACACTCAACAGTTTCTTGTGCATTCTTCCAGAAAACAATTGGCATACCCCAGTATTTATAATCTTTTAAAATTTTTACACCAAAAAGAAGGACACAAAACATTTATTCTGTCTTGCTTTTTTTTTTTAACTAAACATGTTTTGGAAAGTTTTCCTAATCAGTAAATATAGGACTATTTCATTTTGTAAAAAATAGTTGCATAATGGTCTATGTGTGGATGAACCATAATAGGTTAACAATTTCCCCTACTGGTGAACATTTAGACAGAGTCCTGTTTCATTTTGTTTTGTTTTTCTTACAAATAATGATGTAATAGACACAGTACAGGTATCTTAGAGAATGTTTGTGAGCACATCTATAGGGAAAATTTCCTAAGAATGGAATTGCCTGGGCAAGTAGGATGTACATTTTAACTTTTCATAGACATTGCCAAATTGCCTTCTAAAAGATGAGACCAATTTACATTCCTAACATTGGTATAAGAAAGTGTGGGAGCCCAGGGACTGGGATGTCCCCTCCCTTAAATGAAACAGTGGGAAGCACAGAGCCACTGGGCCTAACTTGGACACTTAATGAGTTAAAAAGTTACAGACCTACTGCAAACTTTAATCTTCTCAAGGCTGTGTACTACCTGTGGTAACATCACCAAACACCCCATTTGTGCACTTCATGTAACTCTTGCAGAAACTCTGTTCTCATACCCCATGGAATTTCTTTGTCCTGAGACCCCTTATATGCCCCCTTCTTTCCTCACTTCTTTGCGGAGCTCTAACTTCATTCATACTTTGACCGGCCAGCATCAAAGGGTCTCTCCTGTTCATAAGTCCCAATAAAGCCCATGTCTAATCATTTGTCTGGTGTGTTCTTTGGTCTTATGGCTGCCACATCCCAAGCCCTTCAAAGTTGGGTTTAAATAGAAGGCCACCCTTCCCCACCTCACCAAACCTCACCAAGTATTAATCAAACTTATCAACCCAGTATGTGAAATTCATATCTCATTGTTTGATTTGCCTTTATCTGATCCTTTCTCCATCTTCAGCACCTCAAAATTTTTCATTTTTATATCTCTTACAACACCTAACAGTGCTTTCCATGCAATAGATATTTTGCAATAAACATTTGCTGAGTAAATAAATACACTATAATAAATGAGCTAGTAAGATAAAATTTATGGGTGAAAATGGTAAATGACATAGTTGCTTTCACTGGCATTTTTTAATGAGTGAAGTTGAGCATATGATAATATTACTATTGGCCCTTTGTATTTTATTTTATTTTATTTTACTTTTTTTAAAGATTTATTTATTTTTATTTATTTATCCCCCCCCCTTGCTGCTTGTGTCGCTGTGTCCATTTGCTGCGTGTCTTCTCTGTGCCTGCTTATCTCCCCCTTGCTGTGAGGTCTTGCTGCATCAGCCCACGGCGCCTCGCGAAGCCGGCCTTCCCTCACAAGGAGGCGCCGGGAAGCGAACCCGGGGCCTCTCATATGGTAAACGGGTGCTCTATCCATTGCGCCACACCCGCTTCCTGCCGTGAGGTTGCTGCATCAGCCCACCGCACCGCTCAGGCCGGCGTGCCCTCACAAGGAGGCCTCGGGACGCGAACCCGGGCCTCCCATATGGTAAACGGGGGCTCTATCCAC
>JAQZBX010025767.1:0-29356 GCA_029593785.1 Cabassous unicinctus | reverse complement strand
CGGTTTGTAGCTATAAGGAAGGACTGGAAAGGAGGTCAGTTTTCTGCGGTGTCTTGAAGGCTGGGTGGGCATTTTAGGATGAGAAAAGGGGCACGACAATTCTGGTGGGAGTTCCCGCATGAGCAGAGGCAGGAGTTGTGGGTGAGCAGGCACATGTGAGAAGAACCCACTGGAGGGACAGTTGGGTAGTTGAGTACTTGGATGGGGGGACAGGAGAGGAGCAAGCAGAGCACGTTGGGTTCAGATGGTCCAGGGCCCCTCTGGAAACAAGAAAATGCATTACTTTGGATTCTTGAGCAAAATAGGAAAGCTGCCTCTCCTTTGGATCAATCCTTGAGCACTGACTTGGTTAAAGGGGTATTTTTTTCTTTAGTCATTGGACTTAGCTCTCTTCCTTGGCCAGTGGAGGAAAGAGTCTACTATAGCTGCTGTAACAAATTACGGAAACAACAGAAATCTATTCTTCTTAGAGTTCCAGAGGCCAGAAGTCCAAATGAATCTTTTTTCTTTTAACGTCATTTACTTATGTTTTATTTTTCCAAACAAACACTCCCCTTTCCCCACTCCCCCATTCTGAAGAGCGTTAGCTTCATCCCATCTGCAAGGTCCCTATGGCCATTTAAGGTCACACATTCTAGTGAAGAGGAGGTGGCCGCCTTTGGGAGCCGGTGCTCAGCTTATCATAAGCCTTTGGCCTCTCCATTCTCTGGTCCTCCCAGCCAGGCTGTTGGTGGCTCCAGGCACAGCTGAGTCACGTTTGGGCTCTTGGGCTGTGCTTCGCTCAGATCCCATCTCTAACAGTGGACTCTGCAGCCATCAGAACCAATGGCTTCAAGATCCATGTGAATCTGTCCTTTACGGAGGGCAGAACCCGGCTGAATGAACCTGAGATGTTAACACTGGGCATGGCATGGCAGCTGCTAAAGCAGCTCTGACAGCAGAGAAACGCTAGTGATGACAGGATCGGCAAATGTGGAAGAGGGTGCGAAGGTATTTTGAAAATCCAGGTGGTTGCTGTTGGCAGAGGATCAGATGAGTCAGAGCAGCCACCAGAGAAGAGGCAGCTTAAAGACACACTCCTGCAGACCCCACAGTACCTCTTTCTCGTGCTGCGTTGGAGCCATCTTTATTTTTTGTTGTTTTTCCACACCCACATCCAGTATTCGCTTTAGCCTGTTGGTCTTCATCTGCTCGCAGAGTTGCCTGTGGTATGGCCCAACTCCCAGCACCTCAGCACACCTGTGGCAGCCACCGCAGCCCACTGGTGACCCTGACTGGTCACCTCCTGGTTCAGTCCAAATGATGAATCCCATCACTCTCCGTGGAACTCTCCTCCTTACCTTCATGTCAAAAGCACGGTTGAACTTCCTGCACTACAGGGATTTTCTTATCTCCCAGTTCTCTGTCCAAGACAACTTACTGGTCCCATTTTCTGGATCAACTGCCTTCCAAATCCCTCTACTCTATGCCTGCCAACACTAATATACCACTTTGTCCACGAATTCTCTGCTTAGATGGAGAATCAATCTGGCTCCAAACATTCAACTTCACAGGCAGACAAATGGAATACTGGCTACAGAGTGCTTTCACCCTGTACCTCATCTAGTTGTGGCACTGATTAAGTGATACAACGCACAATCTTAGAATAATGCTGGAATGTAGAAAGCACTCAAATGTTAGTCGCCATTATTATCACTATTAATTTAGTTAAGTTTCTCGTTATTTTGTAGATCGGTTCTTTCTACTTTACACGTTCAATTGCCCTTTCCTGTAGAAAGTCCATCTTGCTGAGTTGCTTTTGAATGTGAGTTCTGCAATTCAGCTATGAGTATGTTTTGATTAGTGTCTAGCACAGCATGAAGCTCCTAAGGGCATTTATAAAATAGCATTCAGGGATGATGATTCTTTAATCAGAAAGATTCTGAAGGCGATGCCTCATGACACCTTCATCTCCTGCTCTCTGGTTCATCAGTGTCAAGAGACTGTGGGAAGGACAATTTACTAGGAGAGTATCTATTGGTAGATGGGACCTGTATACATTCTCAGAGGCAAAAGGGTTGTTCGTATAAGCCCCTGGAATTCCAAAAGCGTGCTGTATCCCTGACCTGATGTATGAGTGTATCACCTGACCAGGTAGAAGAAAGCCTTTCTAAGACTGCATTAGGAGTGAACGGGCGTTCTTCTGACCTAAAGCTATCGGTGTACAGACTTCTGCTTCATCTGTGCTCGCTGCATTAGGGAGCACTGTCTGCTCTTCCAAGGAGACACATCCGTGTCTGTAGGAGGGGACCAGGCATCTCAGAAAAGAAGAAAGCCAGTGGAGAGAGAAGGGCCTCACCCACCTGCTCACTAGTGCATGATGTGACGCATAGCATGGAGAGCACTCAACACGTGCTACTGAGTGAGCTAAGGGACCCGGGAGGAAGTGTCTGTCCACTGAACATGAGACCATGGTTCCCCCTTCTAAACCTGAGTTTCCTCTCTGTAGAAGTCTCTCTTAAGCTTAGAGCTTCAGAAAGTAGGGGAAGAACAGGGAGTGCCTCAAGCTTCTCCATCTTCTGTCTTCAGGCTCCATGGAGGCTAATGCATCATACATTAGTTCGGTAAAACCTTTATTCTAATGCAGATCCTGTGCCTTTAGTTTCTTCTTAATGTGCAAATTAGCAAAATTGCCCAAATTGCAAAAATTGGCCTTTTTTCTCTACAAAAATGTTTCAACATCTCTTTGCATTGTTATTTAGAAATACATTTGAGATGTTAAAAAGTACAAAGAGAGCATCTGTTTCACTCATTTTCTGCAACTAAATTCCTATCCACGTTTTTAATAGAAAAAGCATTTCTATGTCATCTCTTTGGAAAGTTTTTAGACGCTTGCTGAGTGCAAGGTGGTACTTTGTAGTGCCCATTTGTGGGGATTGGCTGTCTAGCATCCATCTTTCTTCCTTGGGGACAATCCCAAGGAAGCTGAAGGGAGGCAGATGTTCCCTTTCCCAGCTCCTTGGCTGCTAGAAGGTGGGAAGTAGACAAGCCTGGCTTAGCAGATGTCCTCAGAGGATGCCAGATCTGGAGCCAGTAATAAGCATAGGTGGGAAAGGCCAGGAATTCTTGCAGTGGCGGCGGCCGTGGTACCCTAGGCTTGGTAGCAGCATCCCGTATTTGGTTCTGGCCGTGGTATCAGTGCCAGTGGTGATGATGTGGAGTGACCACAGTGATGACAGATTTGGGCTGTTTCTGGCCGCTTGGACTTTCATGGTTCTGGGCTTTGCAAATCTGGTTTTACAGCCTTCTCATTGATACTGGAAGAGAATAGGGTTCCAAAAATTTCTCATGCAAATCAAATGATGTTAATCAAAATTGAATGCGTATTTAAGGTCCCTGGCTTTTATGCACTCATGGCTACAGGTGGGCCTCCCTTAAACAGCCCTAATAAAGTATGTGAAAATGTGGATTTACAGACCTGGCAGGTTAAATGGTGATTCTTTCTTCCTAAGGGTTTTCCATGAATAGTTAACTCCTTTATGATTTCTGAATAAAGTAAGGGATGGACAATAAATTGAATAAATATGGCTCTCAAGATAGGCCACAAGAAAACATGCTCAGTTAAACAAATCTATGATATGGTTGCAGTGGCTGTTTTTTGGTTATGTCAAAATCTGGGTTTGTGTGGAGGAGGAGCGGATGTGACTTGTGGAGTCTTGAAGGTTTTCTGGAATCCCTGGCCTTTCCAATCCAACTGCTCTTTGGGTCTTCCCTCTTATACTGGGATTCGAGGGTCTGAGCCTCTGCTCTTCAGTGACTGCCATTCTGCCCACAGAATGAAGCATTACATTTTCTAAGGGGGAGGGAATGGAAGCGGTGGTAGCAAGTTTACAGACAATTTTAGAAGCACCGCTTTTCTCGGTTTGCCTTCACACTGCGTGCATTTTGTCTTTCTTTGAAAAATGTGTACCTATGATATTTGATATTTCATTGCAGTCAAGGAGTCAAAAATAGCTCCTAAATAGACACAGCATGTTTACTCCAGGTGTGGATCTTTTTATTCCCGCCTTCAGGCCATGTTGTAAGAATCCACCTGGTTGATCAGGTTTCTCCTGCAATGTCAGATGGTTTTAGGCAACCCCTTCCCTGCACACACCTAGCCGATATCTTAATTTTGAAATTGTCTTAGACTTTAGAAGAAAATTGATGGTGAAAATAGAGAAATATTATTACTATAACAAGTGATAACACTTCACGTTATTACGTGGAAATTTGAAAGTCATATTAGCAAGAGTGGGAAATGAAAATATTGTCTCTATATTCTTTGTCATTTTTATTTTAAACTTTTAAATCATCCCAGATTTGGGGGAGGAAAAGGAAAGTTTACTAAGCTTTAACATTTGCATTTCCCCAAATTTACATGCCTGAAAAAAAAAAGATCCCATTAAAAAATGCATGCAGAAAATGCACACACGATAAAAATTGGCCCATATTTATGTCTATTGAACTTTACCTTGATAATTGTGCATATATATATATTTAAAGATTATTTATTTATTTCTCCCCACTCCCTTGTTGTTTGCACTTGCTGTGTTGGTTCGTCTTCCTTGTTTGTGTAGGAGGCACCAGGAGCCGAACCCGAGACCTCTGATGTGGGAGCGAGGCACCTAATCGCTTGAGCCACCTCAGCTCCCCACTTTGTTGTGTCTGTCATTATATTTTTCCTCCCTGCGTCTCTTGTTGCATCATCCTGTTGTGTCAGCTCGCCACACCTGCTTGTCGCATAGCTTGCTGTTTTTAGGAGGCACTGGGAAACTCTGCTCCCTGCTTTATTGTGTCTCTCATTATGTTTTTTCTTCTTGTGTCTCTTGTTGTGTCAGCTCACTGCACCTGCCCATCACACCAGCTCGCTGTCTTCTTTAGGAGGCACTGGGTTCTGAACCAGTGACCTCCCACGTGGTAGGTGGGAGCCTGAGCCACATCCGCTTCCCCGTGCTTATATATTTTAATACTAATATCCACATTTTTATATTGAGTTGATTCTGATGTGAGAAGCTTTAAAGGCTGATTTGATGTGGCCAAGTCTTCTTTCTCCTGTGATTCTGGGTGATGGAACTGCTGTTCTCTGAGACCCAATTTCTTCCATGAAAACCCTTAAAGACTTCCAAGCACGTTCTACAAAATTTCACCTTGGTTAAGTCGACGTCATTGGTAAGTGCATCCTTAGAGTCCTCCTCTGCTGCTGGTAAGCTCTTCTCCCCCTCCTCCCAAATTCAGAAGGAGTCGGGTCTCCTGCTTTCCGACACCTATGCTGTGAAAACCATCCCCTCCACTGCCCCAGGGAGCACGCTATCAACCATCTTTTAACCTTCTCTTCTCTACTGACTTCTATGCCTACCATTCACCCTCAACATAGAAACATATCCTCAGTTATCCCCATGGAAAAACCAAAAATACCGAAAGCATAAGCCCAGTATCTTATTGAGCCCTAATTACTCCCTTAAGGTTATCACCCTTGCTTTCTGTCCTCTTCTTCTCGCCTTTGTGGGTTTACTACATTTGGCCAAATTTTACTGTTACCTAGAGTTGTGTCCTTGAGCCACTGCTCTCCTTGCTGCAAATGTTTGCCAGCTGAGCTCATGATTTCCCTCTGACTGATGGTCTACCGACTCCCGAAGCCACATAATCCATTTAGATCTCTCTGCTGACCCCCAGGCTTACATTTCCCATATCATGTGAAACACGTCCCAAATTTAACTTATTACGTTTCTCCAAATCTTTTTCACTTCCCCAGTGACCAAGGAGGAAACTGAGGAACACCTTAGAAAAGCCTCAGACATTTCCCTCTCACAAACTTGCCCCAGTTTCTACCACATTTTTATCCATCACTAAGTCTTATTCTCTCCCCAATTCACTATCTTTTCATTCTCTCCACTGCCACCTCTTTACTTTCAGTTTTGGGCTCATATTCCTTCTCCTCTCCATTGCTCTAGCAGCATCCCAAGACCTGATTTCCTTCTCCTCTCTTCCTTCCTTTGTAGCGATGCTTTGTGCTGCTGCTGAGCTGTTCTTTCTAAATCACAAACCTGGTCATCGGCTCCTTGGTTTGAAAGCTGTCCAGGTTCCTCAGATCCTTCAAGGTTAAGAGACAGTTCCTTATGTTCTGGACCCTTCTTACCTTCTGATTCAATGTTTACTAAGGTGTGATTCTTGGAATGCTGGGGAGGGGGCCAGGGAGAGAGGGGTCTGCTTTCTTACCCCAGGCCTTTATGATGCTACGGTGTGCCCTGCCGGCACTAAGGCTTAAGGAGCACACAGGGGGCTGCTCAAAAGCAGACCTGCGGCCAGGGAGAGCAAAGAAGGACAGAGGTGCACATGGTGGGTACAGTACCTGTGTTCCCCAATGTTGTTTGGTTGAGGAATCTTTTTCTTCCCAAGGATAATTTCAGAGTTCTGACAGTCTATGTAAGGCAATTTGGACAACCCTCTTCCAGCCTTCTCTTCTGACATGTGTCCTTGCTCTCTAAGCCACGTGGAGATCCAGGTGATTCTGGAATACACGAGGCCCTTCATCACCTATGTGTCTCTGCACAGGTCTTCCTGCTGCCTCAAGTATCTTTCCCAGAATTTAAAATATCTAAATAACTTCTGTTTTTTCAGGGCAGATATCACCTCTTCAGAGGGTCCTTCTTTCCTTTCTCTCTCGAACTCCGTCCTCTGTGTGCCCATCAACCTCGATGGCAGCGTGGGTGGCTCTATTCACGTCGGACTCTGTCATAGCCTGCACCTCGCTCTACTTGCCTTTGTGTCACTAGTTCCAGCACATCTTCTGGCACAGAGCTGATGTTCCACTTCACAAGCCAATGCGTGGGTCAGATTGTGGATGAAATCTGACCAAGGGCATCAAGCATGTTTCTGTAGAAAGATCTGTAGTCAGGGAAATGGCAAGAACCAGCTGTTCACACTTCAGGGAAGGAGAGCGGGGGTTTCAAGGCAGGGGTAGAGAGGCCCTGGGGTGCTCAGAAGAGAAGAGAGGGGGAGCAAACGTCCTGCTGGATTAGCTGGGATGAAATCTGGCTTTCCTGCAAATGAGTGATAGTTAATTTAGTGGAATGAAGTATTTTTAATATCCCTTTTTCTTGGTGATAAAAATAATTTACACTCATTGTAGAAAATTTGAAATCATGGAAAATACAGGGAAGAGAATAAAATCCCATTACTCTAAAAGTATCGTTAAGATTCAGGAAGGAGCTTCACTCAAATCAAAAAAATTTTAGTGCATTATTATTTTGAGACATGTTTTTCTTTAATTATGTGGTGTAATCATTTCTTCAGGCCAATTTATATTCTTACATCATGCCATTTCTAATAACTGCAGGGCGTTCTAGCATATGCTACCTCTAACTTTGCTTAATCATTAATTATTGTTACATAAGAGGTTATTCAAAATCTTTCACTTTTTAAATAGCATTATGATGGGTATTCTTGTGTATAAGAAATTCCTAGGTCAAAGTGTGAGTATATTTTGATGATTTTCATTTAGAATACCAAATTGTCCCCTAGAAATTTTCATTCAATTTATGCTATAATCAAAAGGATATGAGAGTGACCATTTTCACTCACCACATCAATTTAATTCTAAAAACAGTCTGTGCTGTTTTGATAGATGAAAAGTGGTATCTTCTTTAAGTTCAATATTTTCTTATTAGTAGTAATTTTGGAAAATTTTTCATTGAGTTTTTGACCATTTCTGTTTACTCCTTTATAAATTGCCCTTTGCCTATTTGTATTAGTATGTATATTGTGATTTTACTAATGAAGATGTGATAAGATTTAACACCTAAATTATTTTTGAAACACAGAGGTTAGGGCTATTAAATAGTTAATGATAATATTACAGATATTAAAATAAAAAATAGATATGAATAAGCTCATAAGACTAGATGGTAGCCATCCAAGAACTTTGTAGGGCTCAGGAATGAATTTTGCATCCCCTCATCTGTGTTCCCAGAGTATATTTTAAATAACAGTGCATGTAGCTTTTCCTAATGTGTTGATCAGTAGTTTCTGTGTATGCATCTTAGTGACAGAACATAGGTGCTGGATTCAAAAGGAGCTGGGTTTGAATTCTCATTCCACTTTTCCCAGTTTTATGAATTTGTAATTTAACCTCTTTGAGCTTTAGTTTTGTCTTCTTTTCTGTAAAATTGGGTTACTAATATCCTTGACATTGGTTAGTGTGGCAGCTTGAAGATTTGTGGATCCCAGAAAATCATGTCCTTAGAGCTAATTCATTCCTGTGGTGTAAACCTATTGTAGGTGGGAGCTTTTGATTAAATTACTTTAGTTAAGGGCTTTTGAATAAATTGCATGACCCAGGGTTGGTCTTAACCCTTTTACTGGAGTCCTTTAAACATGGAAGAATAAAAGCAGCAGACACAGGAAAAAGTTGCAGAGACAGAGAGGAACCCAGAAACTGAGAGAGAAGGCCTCAGGGGCCAGAAGCTGAAATCAGTGGACACAGAAGCTAAGAGGGAGCCACTTCAGCCAGAAGCTGAGAGCAGCGAGGCCTGGAGGAGAGGGGAGAGAGCAGCAGACACCACTCTGGGCCTGACTGCCCAAGCTGCAGCTCAGGGAGAAAGGATCTCCTCATGATACCTTGACTTGGACACCTTCATGGCCTCAGAACTGTAGCTTTTAACCTAATAAATCTACTCCCAGCAACCTACCAAATTCCGCAACACCCATCAAGGCTTAGCTTGAGGTCTTTCCTCGTTTTTCTTTGATTCATATTGATCTCGCACTTCTCTGAATTTCTGTTCCTGGAGAGGGTACACAATTCATTATTGCTTTTGCATGTGGATTTTCTCTCCCCAGGCCCACCATGATGACGGAGGGAATTTCCACCCATATGTGCCTGCAGCCTTCCCAGTGCCTGGCCCAGGTCTGGCCGACCAGGGCACACGTTAGCTTCCGCTAGCCCCTTGCTGGCGGGATGGGCTGCCACTGAAGCGGGGCCCTTCCTGCCTCTGAGCCTTCATTTAAACTCTTGCCGCTGGGTAAGCTCTTCCTGTGCAATCCCAGCTGGACTTTTTTGCAAACAACAGCTCCTTTTCCTCTCAGAGACTCTTTCAGTATATATTGACCTTTACCCTCCCGGTTTACATGGCACAAACTGACCACTACCTTTCTGACTCTCAGCCATACGCCATGCAGCGTTCCTTCAGTGCCTCACGTTCGGGGAGCCTTGACAATCTCGAGCTGTGTTGAAGCCTTCAGGTTGGAGAGGTTTCTGTGTTCCTCCTCCTCCTGCTTCCGGACTCTGGGGATTCCTCAACCTTTCTCGCCTTTTTGCAACAACCGCCATGCTTTTTATTTTTCGGGGTCTTCTACAACAAAGACTTGCTGAGGAGCCAGCCATTTGCTATCACTGAAAAGAAGCATACAGGGCCCTCCCATTTCCCTTTTGCTAATCCCTGAAGGGAAATGTGAAGTCAGAGAAAAATACAAGGGGAAGCCAGAAAGATACAAGAAATTACTTGTACATGTATCAGATATAATTATATTTGTTATATGAAATTATTTGATATGTAATCTTTTGTTTATAATTTCTGATATCTTTGCTAGTTGGGAACCAGAAAACCTTTCTAGCATTGCTCCTCTAATAGATTAATTTAGTTACTTTTACAATCGTTTATTATGTATTAGGCACAATTCTTGCCATCAGCCTATGAGTACAGTCAAGTCCTCACGTTGAAGAAAACACCAGATGCTCAGAGAATGCTGCTCCTAAAACTTCTTTATTTCTTCAGAACCTCCAACTATTTTCTAGAGTCCCATTTTCCTTCGAGTTCTATAGGCCTGAAAGTATAATTAAAGGAGAATAACGAGCTCAAGCTAGGGGTTCATAGTTGCAACTTCAGCATAACTATAAAGGGATGAGACTGGCATTTTAACAAGAATGGTGGAAGTTATCCATGAGCATATGAGCTTTTTCATCCAAAGCGTTTCTCTTGGGAGCTTGCGCATTTATCTCACTGATGCTGTTATCGCTCAAAACACTTTTTAAACTTCTTTTTAGGTATTTCTTTCAAATCAGTTTGACAACTTCCGGAAAACCATTTCCAACACATTTTAGCCACACCTAATTTTAGATCCTATACAGTAGATGCTGGCTTAATCCTAGACCTTATTGTTGGACTCAGCTTAGAATGACGTTTGGCTGTTTCCAGACTAAACAAAACAAAACAAAACAAAACAAAGCACATATACAGACCCCCAGATAGCAAAGGTTTGGTACTTTGGAGTAGATGTCCCCCAAAATATGTTTCTGGTTCTAAAAGCAGTTTCTCAAAAGGAATTCTCAGTCGTTTCTGTGCAGGGACAGAGTGATCAAAGCTTGCGTAAAGCTTCCCAGGCAGCCGTTATGGCTGACAGCCGTGCTTAAGTTGGGTTCCCTGGAAACAGCCTGAGCTGCGTAGCTGCTGGCGGGATGCTCCCTGGGGAGTGCTCTGGGGAGAGGCACTGTCAGGAGGTGAGAACAAAGCCAGGACCTGGCAGAGGGAGAAGCTGACCCCAGTGCATTTGTTGTGTGGGTAGAAGGAGTTACTATTCTGAAAAATTATGAACAGTTACTCTACCCTGAATATCATCCAAATTGTATAAAACAGCAGACTATTTAGAAAGGAGCGTTGCTGCCTGAATGCAGTGTAAGTGGATAGTTGGTCAGTAACCGTCCAGCTGATAGGCAGGGGCCTACCACCAGGGAGAGGAGAGGGAGTCACCCAGCTGCTCAGCGCTCGGGCAGGATTCAAACTCAGGACCGCCCGCTCCACGTGCCACCTGGTCTACGCAGGACTGAGTCCGAGTCGTGTCTTGTCTCCCGTGATGGCCAGAGCCCCTGGCACATGATGTGCCGACAGCAGATGGTCTTAGCTGTCCCCATAATTGACAGGCCCCTGGGAAAGACCCAGCCACAGAATAGCTGTTAACCGCACAGGAGTTCTGTTGACCTGAAAGAGTATCTCACCAGGTCGATCCAGCAATATTCTCTGTTGAGAAACAGGGAGTGTTGTTCACTGCAGGAGACTCTTCTAAGCTGGATCCCTCTCCCCGGAGTCAGGAGTCGGAGTGGACAGGTGTGTCCTGGAGAAAGGGGCAGAAACTAAATGCCACTTCATCTGGCACCTGTGGTCCACTTGGCCCTGCCAGTCAGTTCCCTTTCTTTTGGCCCCTCCCCCATGGGGATTATCACCTCTATCCACGGAGCTACTAATCCCTGACTCTTTCCTGGGAGGCCCCGTGAACGGAAGAGTTAAGGTGAGCCCTCTGCCGTGGACTCTGCTGTCAGGACCTCTGATGTGATAAGCTGGGGCCAAACTGGTAGCTGGGTGCAGGATGCCAAGAAGTCCGAGGGCCTCTCACAGGTCCCAGAAGACCCTCAGGTGGAAGCTGTCAAGGCCTCAACAGACCCAGCTGGGTCAAGCAGCCACCTGGGGAAGGTGGTTTCCAAGAGGAAGCGGTAGCATCCAATTTGGCTCGATGGGAACGAGGCTGGCTGGGCTGCAGGTCACCGGGGGTGCTGGCTTCCCTCCCAGGGCCCCAAGGGCATACTCAGCTTCCTGATTCAGGTTTCCACTCGGTTGTCCTTGCACGTCCTTCCTCGTAGATGGCCTTGTCACAGCGTCGGGCTGGCTCGGTAAAGCTAATGGAAGTGTGGCTGTCCGTGGGCTTCTCTGGCACATAACCCTGCACAAGCCCACTCATCTCCGGAGCTCCTACGCCTCCCTCTCCCCAACTCCGCGCTGCCTCTGTCGCGATGGCCGAGTTCTTTGCTGAGTGTTGAGTGGGGTGAGGCATGGGTGGCAGAAACACAGGAGTTGGAATGCAGCCGTTCCTGCGTGAGCGCTTCCATCTCTAGCCTTTCAAGGTGAAGGGAGTTCCCTGAGGTATAAGCCTATTCTGCCTCTAACTTACAAATATTCTGTACAGTTTTTAAGGCACAAAATAGGACATACCAAAGATCATTCCATGAGGAAAGCAAATGTAAAGAGTAAAGAGAGCAATGGAAGTGAAAAATCAACAACGATATTGTGTTAGGTTCCTGCTGCTGCTACAACAAATTACCACAAGCTTAGTGGACTACAGCGACAGGAATTTATCCCCTTACAGTCCTGGAGGCCGCAAGTCTGACATGGGTCGTACAGGCTAAAATCAAGGTATTTTGACTGGCGGGACCGTGTTCCTTCCGGAGGCCCTCTAGCGGCTCTGACGGCATGCTTTGCTGCTTTCGTCGTCACCTCTCCTCCTCCTCTGACCCTGTTGCCTGCCTTGTGATGACCTTGTGATGACCTTGTGACGACCCTGGGCCCACTCAGATAACCCAGAAGCATCTCCCATTTCAAGATTCTTAATTTGACTGCATCTGCAATGTCCCCTTTGCCATGTGTGGAAACATATTTCAGGTTCTGGGGATTGGGGGGGCGCATTCTCCTGCCCACTCCTCTTTTGTTTGACTAGGTAAGCTATGTGACCCGCGTGTTCCCGAAAGAATGGAGCTCACTGGTAACCCACCGGCTCGCCTCACCCCGCCTGCTCTCTGCACTGACATCACACTCCCAGGAGCACCTGTACTCACCCTACGACGCAAACATTTCTCTGCTCTTGGAAACTGTTTAGGTGGGAAATGGCTGCCTTCCATCCTCAGGATCTCCCTGGAAGGTTGTCAGATAAGGTTCAAATTCTGGAACTTTCTGACTATGAATTATGCTTCAGCACGTCTTCCAGTCCTGGAATGTCTAAGTCTTCTCTGCCTCTACCCCTTGATTTCACAGCCCTAGGCAGAATAGAAGCCAGCTGAAATTTCAAATGATTTATTTTTAATATAACAAAGTTTAAAGCTCTAGTTACATTGGTGCCATCGAAACATAAAAACACACACTTATATGTACACACACATACATTCACACACACATATAATGTTCTATTTATATAAGTAGTAATTGTGCATTTCAATAATACTGAACAATGTGTAGGAATTATCAGAGGGGAGCACAGATATGAATCTTTAATCTTCTAAAAGCGCTTTATATTTTCCCTTAAGGGAAAGCCGTAAGTTAGCTTTGGCTAAGTCTCTTTGATTTCCCTTTTATTTTAGGTTCTTCGGGATTTATATAATTTACAGTTTTTAAGATACTCATTATTTTGCATAGAACTGCTATAGTGGTGCCATATAATATTTTAATTGATGCTATGGAGTTAATCACTTTTTTGTTTCAGGAACCAAACTATTAATTTCCAAATTGGTTCCTCATTCATTGCCATAGATTTAGGCTGCTATGATCAAATTATTCACAAATTAGTTTCCAAAGATGCAATGTTAATTTTGCCTCTTCTCGTGCAGAGAGTCCTCTGGACTGTTTGTAGCAGAGAGCAGCCCTGAAAGGGACCCGCTGTCTCTCCTCACACAGAGGCATCAGATACTTTGCTACCTTGGGATACATTTCTTGGGGCTATCCTTTGGTTCTTTGGTTTTCTCATTTTCTCAAATTATTATTCTCAACATTTAAAAATGGTAAAGGTGCAAAACATTGGTAAGTTAGAGTCAGAATATGCTGAGAGCACCGTTTTTTAAATGCTGAGGCTGATGACTTGGGCAGGTTCATGAGGAGAAAATCACCACAATGATCATTCCCGCCACATGCTTCAGGAAAACAAAAGCGTTATTGAGAAATGGGTTTCTTGGGTCCCTGACAATGGACGGGAAACTGTCCTCGGGCCAGTCTAGCCCAGGATCAGCGGCAGATCTTTAGCTCTTTAGCTCTGAGGGAGGTAGGAGGGCCCAGCGCCTCCCGTGGTCTGGAAGGCGGAGGAAGCTTTCCCAGCAGTGTGTGAAGCATCTCTGGGCCCCTGTGCTTTCTCGGGCAGGGGCATCAGTGTGAGGGCTGCCCAGCCAGTCAGAGGAGAGCGGAGGCTGCTTTCTCACCCCGGCCCTAAAACTGGTCCGAGGCACGATAAAGAAGCGACGTGGCTGCGCGTGGGCAGGCATGCTTAGAGAGCACAGCCGCCACCAGACTTTTGCCTGGCCTTGCTGCCAGGTTCAGCATTTGTAGGCAGTGATGGAAAAGAAGCGTCAGTGAAGTAGCTGGTCTGATCTGAAAGGTTTCAGACTTTGAAGAAAAAATGTACGGGCTGTTCTGATGGCTGCAGTTTTGCTCAGACTCAAGCGTCAGCTGAACCTGGGTTCAAATCCAAGGTATACCATTTGCCAGCAGAGTTCAACAAGTTACTCATCTTCTTTGTGTCACAAAGTTTTCATTTGTGTCATGAAGAAGATACTAATTCACACTGCGTAGGATTTTTGTCAGGCTTGAGGTAGTGTGTGTAAAATGGCTGGCATGTAGTAGGCAGGCAAATGCTCATTGTTGTCACTATGATTGAAAATAATTTCTGGAAAGAGGCATGTGAATGAAGCCTGAACAGACCCTTCTTGCTATGCTGTGCTCCCCACTACACGTAAAACAAGGTATAAAAAGGAGGAACTGTCTTTGAGGAGTTGGAATCAATTATGTGTTAACAAGACCAACATGTATTTGGAATTTTAACCCTTCTGCCATTAATTAATCTGGGAGGTATGGTAATAAAATTTGAGGTTTTTCTTCTCTTAAAACTGGCTGTGGACTGCATCTAAATTCACATTAAGTAGGCAATCAAGATCTCCCACTTTTATTACAAAAGACTTGTATAGCAGAGAGAGACAGTTTAAATGCATAAGGAATGAGGCGGGATAATGATTTGGTGCATATAGTCTTATAATTACTACTTACTTTCCCCAAGCTCCTCTGCGATAAATGTGCTGTCTTTTTAAACTTCATTAACAAGAGATTACAAATTTTAATGGGTTACAATTATTCTGCCTTAGTTTTAGAGCAATCTATTTCAGGTATTTTCTTCTTCCTATTTTCCCTGAAATACCCTCAATATATGAGAAAACTTCTTTATGAACTGCCATAATACATTTATATTTTAATTCTCATGTTAGAGATGATCAAACCTTTAATACTGAAGGGAAACAACAGCTAATTGTGTTATTGTGGGGGAAAAAAGCAAATTCTTTTCACTAACTTTTAAAATTTTCATGGGAATTAAGGATTTCTTGGCAGTCCCTGTGGCTCAGTGGATAATGCATTAAGGAAATCTGGCAGTAAGCATTTAACCAAGTCTAAGGCCTTAAATGCACTAGATTGTAATTCAGTGAAAGCTTTTTGGACGAATTTAATTGTTTCTGAAAAATCACATCCACAATGAATAGGCCTCAATCCTAACAATTGCGATTGTCCAATTCCGGGACCATCATGGGTATAATCTTGGTCTTTTAGTAGCTGGGCTGGCATTGGATATTTGTAACATTGATTTCTTTCTTTTCCTAAATGCTGTTAATATCCAGTGATGTTTCTGACCCTCTGAATTTGAGGAATCATGATCGATTGGAGCAATTAAGTAAACATGACACAAGTTTATCCAAATCCATTTCCAAAGTTCATGAAAGAGCCAAAAAACTTTTCTGGAACTGTCTTTGGTTTAGAAGGAACTTCTAAGTAGGAAACAGAATTTCCCCCCAAGAGAAATTGTCCTTTAAAACTGTCAATAATAAACAACAACAATAAGTATTCTCTGGTTCCTGCTTCCCCAAACACTAGCAGCTCTCCACTTGGTCCTGCGGGATAGGAGGAGCCTCTGTATTTTCTCTAAGCTGGAAGTTGCTGTTTAACTTCATCCTTGTTATCAATTATGCCCTGAAGCATCTTCCAGCTTCTGTTTAATTGTTTCCCACACTGTTTTGTAGAGACCATCACTGGTCATCAACTTCTTCAGTTTAATTTAAAAAAAAGTTGTTTTTTTTTGCAAAGGGGAGATGAATAGGACGGGACAGTAGTTCAACATATTTCATTATGTGCCCCAACTTCAATATTACTTTACATCAAGCTGGTCCAAGAGTTGAAGATGTGAAATTTCTGGCTTTTGTGTGTATGTCACACCAACGTACTCGCTTGAAGAAGGGGCACAATTAAGAGAACTTTTTATTTTTAAATCCATTTTTAAGAATTAGCAGATTCATTTGTCTCCTTGTCAACCAATGCTCTGCCCACAGGGATTTCCACCTGCTGAGAAGCACACTGTAAATGGCTTTAGAATCATTCTCTGAAACCATTTCCTGCCTCCTCCAGGAAGTTTAATATATTGGGGGCTTGGGTGTAATGTATTGTAATATATTGGAAGGGGCAAGAGATTTG
Source organism: Cabassous unicinctus (assembly GCA_029593785.1). Lineage (NCBI taxonomy): Eukaryota > Metazoa > Chordata > Mammalia > Cingulata > Chlamyphoridae > Cabassous > Cabassous unicinctus. The sequence goes on along the minus strand of JAQZBX010025767.1, from coordinate 13,085 downwards.
AAGTCAGATAAAATGGGATTGGGATCATCCATTCCCGCATGGTTAAAGTGGGGGGACATTGTAGGTAGCTCTTCAATAAACATCAAATCCTTTCCCCTTCGACCAGCACCTTCCCAGCTTCACTGGGCTCCCATCCCTGCCACCCCCACCCCTGGTCCAGATATACTTTTTCCCCATGTGCCTGTCTGGGTTCCTCATTTCTATCATCCTCCTCCTCAGATACCAGACCTACCCTTCCAACCCTACCTGTCCCCATAAATGAGCTTGACTTTCTCTTCCTTATCTGGCTTCCCTGGCCTTGGTATATGATCTCAGACCACTCATGCCCATGTGGACTGCTGGACCTGACCCAACACCAGCCCGTGGCTCCACGTGACACGACACAGACTGCAGAGTCTGAGTCTCGGGGACGCATCTTGTCTCAGCTCTGAGCATAATATTGCCTATGAGAACTTGTCAATGAAAGCAAGTTATAAAGGAAACCTCACCTATGGTAGCGTCTTCATGTTAGGATACTCTTGGAAGTTAAATACCATATAACAAAGGATCAATTTTTGTCATCACTGTCAGTTTTTTCTTCCTAAGCAAGTGGCTTTCAGTCCTTGAAATCATGTTCAAGTCTCTCTTACTGCCCCATAGTTATGATCAAGTCCTTCCAGATTCTCTTTTGTCTCTTACTTTGGACTTTTCTCCTCTGCCCTAGACACCCCCAGGACAGCTCCTTTGGGACACTGCCTTTGGCATCTGGCAATGCAGCCTTTAACCTCTCCCCATTCCTGGTCTGCTAAAATTGACCTTAATAGACTACTTTTGCATTTTGCTATTCTACTCACTGTCACTGAGTCTTCCCTGTCTAGGAGATAAAACGTGTGATAAGACGTGCCAGAGTGGCACTGAGGACATTCCACAGCCTAAACCCTGCCTCTTTCGGCCTGCTCTTCCAAGGACCCTCTAACGAGGACTGATCGGGCTTCTCTGACCAGAGTTGACAAAAACGCCTTGTGGACCCTGGCCTTTGTGCCGCTGTACTCCACCCCCCCACCCCCCGAGTTCCATTCTTCCTTTGGAGCTTAGATCCAGAGTTTCCCAGGCCCTCCTGACTGGCCGGGACCCTCCCAGGCCACCCTGCTTGTCTCAACATCCTTCCTAAGAGTGCTTCCTTTCTCTTTCCAAAGGGACCCAGCTTGAAAAGGAAATGGTATGGTCACCCCATTTATTTCCTTCTGAACCCCAAACTACAGCCCCTGCACCCCTCTGCAATCCACGAACTTGCTCTCTACAGCCCTGTGTCAGCGCACGGAACACGCCTACCAGGGCCCAGGGGCCTGATGTGCCATTTTAAATCCTGTCTGTTTCAGATAAAGAAACAGAGACAAAGCGTGGCTTTCAAGAACTTGCCCCCAGTCTCAGAGACAGTAGTAGCAGGACCTTGAAGCAACTCCAGCCATCTCTCTGCAAAGAGTGCCTGGCCCTGACGGCTGCAGGTGACCTCGTCTGGCCCTGCCTGGGGCTTCCTGGTTTTAGCACCGCAGGGGTGGCTCTTCACCCAACCAGCACCTCATCAAGGGCGCACCTGGACCCCGTGACTGCCCCTGGGTGCTGAGCCCTTGGGGTTAGGCCCAGGTTGCCTCTGCTTCTCCCTGGGAGCCGAGCTCCTGGCTGCTGGAATCTCACTTTGCCGTCTGCTACCGCTTCTGCCGTTTCACTCTTCCGTGTATCTCATTATTATTGTAAAGCGCGCTTTGCTTTCACAGCTAAATCGCAGTTGCTTTGAGGAAGACAGTATGTCTGTTTTCCCCCGTGTCTCCTGTGGTACCAAGCATGAGCTTGACCTGCACGGGCTCCTCACACGCAGGGCGGCTGGGGAGCTCGAGGCCTTCTTGTTGGGAGCAGCCCTTGAGATCCTGCTCCGGGGTGGCAGGAATCTTTCACCGCAGCTCGCTGGGTCTTTCCGCAAGGAGGGGAGCTCACCTCGCGTCGTGGGCTGGAGGACACCTGCTTCTGGGTCCTTGCCACTTTCCCCTGCACTCCTTTAAATGCCCGGAACAGACTCCTGGTATTTAGCCTGAGAGGAAACCATCCTTTAGCCTCCATTGTAACCCAAACACGCGAGAATGTAAGGGAGAGTGAGTTGCTTTACAGGTTTAAGCTGGAGAATCTATGGGGAAGCTCTGGCTTGAAGGAGTATCTTAATTTGTATGCATTTTTAGCAAGCTGCCACGTCCATGATGCAAAAAAAAAAAATTCCTTTGTGGTTCTTTTTCCCTAAGAAAAGTTCAAAGACTGCTTCAGATTGAGTCCTTTTCTTCTAAGCTGATTCACATAGCTTAGCGCAGTCGGCCCCCTTTTCCTCAGGTCAGGGACAGCAGCATCCCCGTCCTTCCTAGAGTGGGACCTGTGTTGAAGGTTTTCTCACACAGGGTCTGGAAGCGCGATGCACGCCTCCGGTCTCAAGGACGCACCTTTTGCCCTACCTGTTGCAAAGTCCCTCTTGGCTCAGATGGTCTTGGGGTGGGGGGTCTACACTCACCGCATTACTCGTTTGTCAGGAAATTCGTTTTCTTTTTAAATTCCTTTGCCGGGTCCTGAGAGGTTTATAAACCAGCCCATCTACTCCTCATTGGAAATTACTGATCTCAGAGCTTGCTGAAGCATGCAACCACTTCAGTAAAAGAACTTACGTTTTGTAAGCTCATCTTAAGAAGGACTGGTGTCGGGTGCTGCAGTCAGCTATTGTCTTATTGTAAAAATTCTGCAGAGGGGTTGAAATAATCCTCTTGTTCCCTTCAAATGGAGGTGGACAAAGCCATTAGGTTTCTGTTGTCCTTATGTCCCTTTACCTATCCTTTTAAAATTTTTATTAGGCACTTTAATGTGTGGGTTGAAATCAATAGAGACAAGCTATTAAAAATTATTGGTCAGCTGTGGCTTCTCACTAACTGTTAAAGGAGCTTGGCAAATTAGCACATAGCTCTAGGCGCCGGGCCTGAGAGGAAGGACGGTCTAGGGGAAAGACTTATTACAAGGGGAAAATATTGCCATTGTGCTACTTTGGGTTTCTTTTGGCTGCTGCTGTTCACTGATAAAACCATCCTGTTTTTATGCTTTTATTAGTGTGACGAGCTAGGGTGGGGAGAGGGGAGGGGAGTGTTAACCGTTGGAAGAATTCCTTTTAAAGATGCATTATATCAAGAGCTGGGTATCAGAGTACCTTGGGGGAAATAGGAAACAGGTGCAGAAACAGGTGAATGGAATACTGCTCATTACCGCTGTGGATTAAGTGCCTTGGAGAAGTGGGCAATTTTGTTAGGCGCTGTGTGCCTTGTGTTCTAGGAGAACTGGTAGACGACCTGTTACTGCAAACAGCCTGAAGAAGATTGGCAAATTAGAATCGAGAGCAGAGGTGGGGCCGGGTAGGCAGAAGAGTTATTTTCTCAGGTGAATTAAAAAAGTGCCGTGCGCGGCTGGTTCGGTGTGTGTTTGTGTGTGTGTGCATCCAGAAGGTTCAGGAGGGAGAATTAGCTGTAAGACAAGGGTGGGCCATCAAGAAGACGGGTGAGATGGAGAATACCCACAAGTCAGAAGAATTTGGGCTTGAATCAAAATTCCCTTGCACATCTCTCCTACCCTTCATAAATTTCATGACATGCAGCAAATTGGTATTTAAATTTTATTACTGATGAGCAAAAGAGATAAACAAAAACCAGCTATCCAGCCCTGTATTTTTCCAAATATGAAAAATTGAGAACAAAACAGAATCTTCTGAGTCCCTGATGTGTAAAATGAGGAATGTGTGGCCTGTCATTCTGTCTCACCAAATTATGCCCCACTCTGCTAATCTAACCTGTGTGTGGAACCTAAGATTACATTTTCATATGCATGTTATTCAAGTGGAACTCTTGATGCTGACATTTTGTTTTGTAACCTGTAGCCATATTTACAAAAGTTAGTGAGATTTAACTCTGTAGCTCATGTGACAGCTCCCATTTGGGGACTGTGATGGTTCTGCTAATGTGTCACCTCGGCCAGGTAATGGTGCCCAATTGTTTGGTCAAGCAAGCACTAGGCTAATTGTAATACAAGGGCATTTCATGGATTTTAATCATCAGTGAGTTGATTGTTGGTTATATCTACAATCAGCTGAGGAGGCTGCCACCAGCAAAGAGAGACATTTCATCTAATCAGTCGAAGGCCTTAAAAGGAGAAGTGATTTCAGTCTTCAGGGAGAGTTCCCATCTCTACTTCAGACAGCCAGCATCCCCTGGGGAACTCAATGAGGACCTGCATCAAGGTCCTTGGCTTGCAGCCTGCCCCTCAGAATTTGGATTTGTGCATCCCCATAGTTGCGTGAGACAATTTTATAAAATCTCATAGTATTTAAAGATATCTCCTGTTGGTTCTGTTTTCCTGACTCATATAGTGGATTTCAATTTTTTTCTTAGCTTTTTTGCCAAATAAATGTCATCAAGAAGTTTTTGTTAGAAACGCAGGTGCTAGAGGTGATCTTCATTTGCTTTTACACATGAGTAACCATTTGCCTGAGCATAAGATTCTTTGTTCGTGACATTTTCCCCTCAACAGTTCCGTACGTATTGCTCTGTTATCAGCATTTCATGCAGATGAGATTTCTGAGGCCAACCTAACTTTTCACTGTTTGCATACTTTGGTTGACATATAGGGGTTTCTGTTTTAATGCTGGAGCAGAAGCGAATCTGTAGAGTATAGGTAAAACCTTTCTCTCATATTATAAGTAATGATGGGAGGGCACGACCCCTGGGATTAATAAACCAAAAGAAAAGAAACTTTACCATGGAAAGGAAGCACTGATGAAGACTGGTGGGCACACGGAATAACCAGGTAGAAGGATGCCCACGCCAGGCTGCACGATGATGGACGACCTAGGCGTCCAAGGAGAAGGCTCACCATCCAGAGGAGATCTCCTCACCCCTGGGACAAGAAGCCTCTGGATGATTCTACTGAAAATGATGAGAAGGTAATCAATACATCACCTAACAATTATGAAACCGAGGCCACATATCCTATACCTGGGACGAGATGGGGATGGGTGTAAAGGGAATGCGCCAGGGGTCGAGATGGAGGTGGGAACTGGGTAGGGGAGAGAGCAACTGTATTTCTGTACGTTTGCCAGATGCCCTACCTTGTGCTCGAGTCCTGCCAGCTGGGAAGTTGTTCCTTCTATGTTGATCAAGTGGCTACTAGGGAAGAGGATGTGCCATATATGAGTTGACTGGAAAAACCTTTTCCTGGTGGATTTGAAGCCTTTTTGTGCAGCTCCCTGTTACTAGCCAAAGCACAATTTGGAGGCCGGGCAACATCTAATGATATTTACATTTTATCCTTTTGTTTGGAATGTTGCTAGATACATCTAAGTGACATCAATTGGCAAATTCTTTCAATCTGCCAACTTTACTTTAAAAAAAATTTCAGCTGAGAATTATTTTCATCATTTATGTCTTTGAGTGTTCTGTTCATATTTCTTTCTTCCTTGATCTCGATGTTTACCACCTTCTCTCTCATTGTGTTAATTTGTTTGTCTTTTTTCTCCACATTCTGGAAAAGTGTCTTGAACTTTAATTCTAGTATTTAATTGTAATTTTGTTAGGATACTTTATCTCAGCTTGCACCCTATTTTTCTCATCCAGTTATCTTTACATCAAGTTATTTCTCTTTTCCATGGAATATGATATTTTGGCACTGAGGAAATATAGGTTGCCAACATTATATTTTCTTCTCGTGTATGAATTAGTTTCAGAGGAGCGTTATTCCACCGAGTTCTCTAGTCCTTGCATCAATCAGGACAGACTAGATTATTCTGTGATAACAGCCCCAAGTTTTAGTGGCTCGTAATAGAGAAGGTTTACTTCTCAGCCCCATCATCAGCCCCTTGCGTGTCCTCTCCCCACTCTTGGCCATCGGCAGGCAGAGCAGGCCCTGCCTTAAAGATTACCAGTCCCTGTGGCAGAGGCAAAGGAAGAACTTGGCAAAGCATGTGCTGCTTTTTAAGTTGCCACTTGACGGTGGCTGGCATCGCTCCTCACGTCTCATCGGCCCAGGCCAGCCCCATGCCCACACCTAATTTCAGGGGGGCTGAGGGGGCAGGCCTATCATGTCCCTGAAGGGCTGGGAACAAATGTCCAGGCAGCAGATACCACTACTGTGCCTTGTTTCTCGTTCTTGTTCTTTGAAAGGTTTTTCAGTCTTTCTATGTTAACTTTGTCTTTTTGGGGGTAAACTTTTATTTTTTAACCAATATCTGACTAACAATGATCCCCTTCCTTTTCTAATAAGCCACAAGCCTCTTTTAGTGAGTTTAACACTTATGGTGTCTGACTTGATTACAAACAAACTACTAAATCTCTGTGTTTTGAAATGCGTTTTTCTTTCTTGCTGCAAATATAAAATCTAGTTTGTAAAGAAACACAAATAAAATATTTTGCATACTGTATAAAGGCTCTTTATAGATACAAAACCTAAGCTTCCTTTTATTATTGTGGTAACATACCTATATAACAGAAAACCTCCCATTTTAACCATTTTTAAGTGTGCGCTTCAGTGGTATTAATCACTTTACAATCACTTTACAACACTGTGTTTCCATCGCCACCCCCCATTGCCAAAACTTTTCCATGACCCCAAACAGAAACTCTGTACCCATTGAGCAGTAACGCCCCATGCTCCTGTCCCCTGACCCAGCCCCTGCTAACCTCCAGTCTAATGTCTGCCTCTATGAATCCACCCATTCTAGACATTTTATAGATTTGCAATTGTACAGTATTTGTCCTTTGGTGTCTGTCTTGTTTTGCACAACGTGATATCTTCAAGGTTCATCTGTGTTGGCTAATGTGTCAGAATTTCATTCTTTTCTATGGCCAAATAATATTCCAATGTACATATATACTGCAAATTTGCTTATCAATTCATCTATTAATGGACTAGATTAATTAATTAATGTTGCTACCTAGATTGATTGATTAATTAATTAATTAATGTTGCTTCCTTTGGCCATTGGAAATAATGCTGCTATGAGCACTGCTGTACAAGTGTCTATTTGAGTCCCTGTTTTCAATTCTTTTGGTTTTATACCTAGAAGTGGGATTGCTGGCTAAGTACATGATAATTATATACCTATTTTTTCTGAGGAACCATCAAAGCGTCTTCCACGGTGGCTGTACCGTTTTTGCATTCCCACCAACAATGTGCAAAGGCTCCACTTTCCCTGCATCCTTGCCAGCACTTGTTATTTTCCCTTTTTTTAAGTAATAGCCACCCTAGTGGATGTGAAGTAGTATCTCATTATGGTGTTGGTTTGCGCTTCCCTGATGACTACTGTGCTTATGTTACCTTTTTGAAGAACATTTTTTCTCCTTTAAACTAGCAAGGCTCTGCCGCCCAGTGGTAACGATGCCAAGTTCATCTCCTCCGTGCTCTTGTAGCGTCACAGCTACGCCTGCTGAGCGCCAATGTGAATTTAGTAAAGATAAATGTAAAGCGTCCATCCATTGAACAGAAACAGAAAGGATTATGGGTTTTGACCACAAGCTCTTTAGGAGTCAGCGGAGCACTGAAGTTGCTAAAGAAGAAAAAGTAAATACAATGTGAAGTTGAATTAATAAAAGCAGTGTCAGGGCCAGGGCAAGCAGTGGTATCAGTGCAGGCCCCGCGGCTCAGGCCCCTTCTGGAATGCCATGTGCACATTCAGAAAGATGGTGCTAGAATATCCAGAAGGGTACAATGAGGTGATGGCAGGGCTATAGACCGTGCAGTTTTCCGCTCTGGTAGTACCTCCTAATACCTTACACACAGCAGACGCTTAATAAATACATATTAAACAAAATAACAAAAATTAATTTTATTGTGTTATTACTTAGATTCTCTTACAATTCTGATTTTTAACTCAAATTTAAGTATGAAAACAGAAATATGTTTGAAGCAAAGCACTGAAAGGGACTTCAGATGTTATTCAATCAATCTCCAGATTCTGGATCAAATTGTACTTCTAAGTCAATGGGTTGTTTAAGCTGAAAAAAAAAAACAACTTAGAAATTTTATTTTCAGCTCTCTTAATGACTGTGCAGAACAAGAGATTTGGAATTTTCAAAGAGACCATTCGTCATGGGTTTTTTTAATTGCTACATAATATCTTTTTTATGCCTTTGCTAATTCTCTTGGACTAAATCACTCCATGCTGACAGTCTCAGAAAACGCTGTTAATTTCTCACTTGTGGATGTTTTCGCTTTGCTTTTAATGATGTGTGTGTGTGGTCGAGCAAGCCGCTCATTAAACTTGACCTCCTTAAGGACAAAGGGCGCACCTCGCCGGGTGTGACAGGCTGCCTCAGTGAGTGAGTGCTGGTCCCTGGGGTCCTCTCCGTTAGGCTGCATCCTGACCGGGCCAGCTCACTGCAGATGCCAGGGCTTCTGACTCGGTGACTGGCCAGTCTCTTCATTCTCAAGATATCTGTAAACTGAAAGGGAAAGGAAAAGGAACTCTGCAGCAGAATCCATTTTATCTGAAAAAAGCATGCGTGTCATTGTTTGGTAAACTCTGTTTTACTCTGAAATATTTATATGTGATAGGCTTAATATCTGTAAAATTTTACATTTGTCATATCTTATTTCTTAAATTTCTTACCCTCTTCTTTGGCCATTTTTATAAAATGTCAAGCTTTTCTTACCACCTGTTTTCATAAGTCTGTATTTAAATCCCGAGTTTCGGCTCCGTTTTGAGATACTTTCTTCCTCGCAGGCCCCCTCCTGGTCTCCCGCCGTCATGTCTTTCCTGGCTGCCTCTTCTCGGTGACATCTGCTTAGGGAAGGACAAGCATTCCGACCTCCAGGGGAGGGATAGCAAAGAGCTGTCAACCAAGGCAGGTGAGGGGTGCTGAGCGGAACGCTGATTCACACAGAGAAGAGACAAAGCGAGGTCGGCTTCACTGGCGGGCGCAGGCCCCCCACGGCCAGCGGGTCTCCATCCCAGGCTGATGCAGGGATGCGGTCTAGGTGCCGCTCTTGTGTCCCCAGAGAGGACAGATAGAGCAGCGGGTTGGGCAGCTGCCGTAAAATGCACACAGCTAGCGAATACGCTCAGGACCAAGAGGGATGGAAGGTGCCGGAAGACCACGCTTTGCCACGGCACGTGATTGGTGGCCAGGCGGCCCGTGGAGGGAGTCAGCCCACGGTCATCTCCCATCCTGGGCATCCGTTCCTGAGCAGATGGGCCATGCTCAGTCGTGCCCTTCCATAGCACCCGAGTTCATAGGTCGTCTCCGTAAGACCTGCCCTGATCTCCTAAAGGCACCAGTTACTCTATTTAATATCCTACCTTTTTTATCCAAGGAAAATGTAAGAAATGCTCTTATTAATACCTTTCTTTCTTTATTCTATGTCTCCCGTTCCCCTACAAACCTGCACGTGAGTACAAAGTGCCATGACTGATGGGCCCTGATCTTTCTTGATTCACCCCTGAAGCTGAGAGCCTGGCATCCAGCTGGTCACACTGGAAGCCTCAAGAAATGTTCACTAAATGAAGAGAGTATGAAATCATGCTCCTCCAGTCTCACGAACCTGAAGGGGAATGTTTGAATTTATGGTGAAGGATGGGTTATCAGGAAGCCCAAGACCAGAGCAATCCTCTACCCAAATCCTATTAAAACAAACGAAGGCCCCAGGTCCTCTGGGGGGCAGCCACTGTCACTTCAGAAGTGGCCTCGTTCCTCACTCAGCCAATGCAGAATCGCTCCCACATGGTTTATTCCTTCCAGAAGCCTTTTGGATGACGTTCCTTGCTTCAGCCCTGTCCAGCCTACGGTTCTTTCATGGTGGGCTGCCTGCCAAAGACCCAGATGAAGGCAGGAACTTGAGAGGAACGTTCTGTCCTGGGAGAGTTTAACCGTAACCCTCCACTGCCTGTTGTTGGGTGACTCTTCCGAGAGAGTGAGTGTTTACCAGGGAGGTGGAGAGTCAGTGACACATCTTAATAGCATGGTTGAGACCCCTAAGATGGAGCTGGGAACAGATCCTTGAGCAACTTGGGGAAGAACTGGTTCCCCTGGAATCTGGGAACTCTAGACAGATCTTCCCCGGTTGTGCCAGTCATCCTTCAGCTGCTCGGTGATACGGTTTTGTTCCTCACCCTTGGCTTTACTTTCCTGGTCAGGACTGACTTCTAGGAGTCTCTGAGCCATAAGGACAGGAAGGTAATTTCCTTCAACCTCTCACTTAGGCATCAGTTAGGGCAGGGGTCAGACGCGACCAGCTCCTCTGACTCGAGCAAAGCTGAAGTAAAGGCCATTTGAAGTCACATCGTCGGTGCTCTAGGGGGAGTTGGTGAGAAGTGTGAGTGATGAAGCCCCCGGACGGCAATTTCAGGGGGCGCAGGTCAGTTTGCCTTCAGAAAAGCTCACGCTGGGCGCCGGCTCCTGGGCACCCCTGCCTCGGGGCAGAGGAGGTGAGAGAGGGGAGGTGAAGAGGGCACGAGGAGCAGAGGGAAACAGGCGCGCGTGGGAGCTTTGGCACCAAATGCTTGAAGGACTCAGATTCAGGAGGAAGAAAAACCCAACTGGCTCTTTAGCGATACTTTTTGTACGCGTGGCTATTTTATGATTTCGGGTTTTCCTATGGCCTATTTCATACATTTACATTTTGGTCAAGTTTCTGACATTCTCAAGGTACTGTTCTGGAGGGGATAAAAAGCTAATTTGAGTTTTCTGCTATTCAAGGAGCCTTTTTTTTTTTTTTCTGCCTTACAAAATTACCTTGTATCTCACCTTCTCACAAAATGCTAGCAATCCAGATATTGTTGAGAGCCTTTTTAGAGAATTGACCTTTCTAGGTTGTTAAACTCTTTCAGCTCCTGGTAAAAATAAATTACTTTAGATGAGGTCTAAAGGGCTGATGGAAGTCTTAAACCCACTACAATTCCCACGACTAACGATTTTTATGGAAGCCTTTCACCGGCTCCATTGTTTGAATGAGAAACCAAGGGGAGGAAGAATGGGCTCACTTGGTCGTTTGCCCTCATGCATATTAATTAATAAAGGTAAAGACCTAAAGGGAACAGTATGAGAGAAAACCTTTCATCCCCCTGCCTCAAGGGATGAATTCATCCAAAATCTCAAGACAGAAAGTCGACTCCACGTAACAACCTCCATAAGAAAGTCTGTCGCTTCCTCCACGACCGCACTCTGGTGCCTCATCAATCCTCACAGGCAGGCGGCTCTCCAGAAACCCTGAGGTAAATAATCCTGAAGCGCAGGAAAAGGATTTGTCTGTTTCACTCACCCGTGTTTCCCCAATTCCTTGAGAGTGACTTGCATACAGTAGGCACTAATTAAATAGTTTTTGAACAAGTGAATAAATAGCCAAGTAAATAAGTGAGTATTAAGTTATACAGCACAGGTGACATCTTTGTTCAAGTTATCCGGCGTTACTGAGGACTTATTTTGTGCGTGGTGCTGCTTAGACACTGTCTGGAATTCAAGGATGAAAAAGGGAAGTCTCATAACCCCAGGTTTTGACTATTTCTCACAACTCAGTAAGAAACGGTGAGCCAAGGGCAGATCCATGCACACGCTGCTACAATCCAAAGCAGATTATAAAAGGTGCTATAGTTATAACAGAAAGAATAATGAGATAACATGGGAGGAAGATGAATGACGAGGTTGGGAATAGGACTGTGAGGGGTTTCGAGGGATTGGGACAACTTGGAGGGTGAAGGCCCTTCTTCATAGAGACTCTGACCCCCTCCGAGGCAGGAGCATGTCAGGTTGATCCAAGATAATTGAGTTGTCTGATCCGTCTCGAGGGTGGCGCGCCCACGTATTTGTGTCTGGTGGTGATGGTGCCCGAGGTGGCAGGACCGGGTTGGGAAAGCACTGGTAAAGTGTGCTGGGGTCCCTAAAGTCCAACAAAGAGTTTTGAGTAGGGAAATATTACTCGTGCCACACAACACAGCACTGTAGGTCCAGGTGCCCTGGGATTCTATGCGTTTTATTTTCTGCTCTGTCTGTGGCCCCTGGAAGAGAGGCTGGCACACAGCGGGCACGAGGGTAAATATGTGTGGAGTGAATATGAAGCTTGATCACTCTAAGGATGGCAGACATAGGCCAGATCTCTGCGGAACTGTTCAACTCCTATTTTATTTACATTTTCTCTGCCTAAGAGTCAAAATTCAAACTGGAGAAGCTGGAACAGTGATCAACAAAAGGCATTCAAGGCTGAAACAGTACCGTAACATCTAGCTTCTGGAAATAGTTTCAAATGTTTTGGGCTATTAAAATGACATGTTAAGCTATCAAAATAATTTTCAGATACAATTCCACAACCACTGTCAATCATTTTTGAGAACGCATGGAGAATAGCAAAGGTGACCAAAAAAAGTGGTATGGCCCAGTTCCTTAAAAAGACAAATTCTACCAAGCAATGTTCGAAACTCTGGCTCCTGGCTAAATTCTGGAGTTCTAGGTTATTAGTAGGTGGGTTGTTGGTGAGCCCCGGGGGACGCTAATTGTAACAGCTAGGCCGTGTCACTCCTAGCAGAGGTGGCTGGGGAAAGGAGGTCACGAATGTGGGGTGGCTCATCGATATAAGTACATTCTGGCTCTGGGTTTTAGGAACAATATAGCAGTAAATTAGCATGGTGTGTCATAACTGGCAATACTCCACGACTGATTGATTAGACAGCGACCGGGTTGCAAAGGGGCCAGGGTCTGCAAGCACAGTCTATAGCGAAACACAGAGGACGCACCCTCGTTGGAAATTACTCCTGGAATCACAGCCTGGCAGATGCATGAATACCCAGAACTAAATACCAGAAGTTATAGTCAGATTAATAAATTCCAAATAAAGCTTCAAATATGCAAGCCCAGGTTGGGCCACAAAAGTGCCACCTTGTAGGTTTGTTAAGAGATTCAGATATGTTAATTCTTGAAAAGCTCTGGAACGGTGTCAGGGAGAGGGCAAGGACTCGATAATTGTTTACTATTGTTAGTAGTATTTGCAATAAAAATTAAACTTCTTTCAAATAATACCTTTATAAAAATTTCATTTGTGATAAAAATGTCAAG
>JAQZBX010025766.1:0-29325 GCA_029593785.1 Cabassous unicinctus | reverse complement strand
TAATTTTACAGTGTAGAATTCAGTGGCATTTAGTACTTTCATAATGTTGTACAGCCATCACCTCTCTCTGGTTTTAAAGTATTTTGGTTATGCCAAAGGTAGCCTTGTACCAGTTAATCACCCTTTCCACAATCCTCCTCCCTGCCCCTGCCAACCACTATTCTGCTTTCTGCCTCTATGGATTTACCTCTTTGGAATAGTTCATAGAAACTGAATCATGCAATATGTGATCTTTTCCATCAGGCTTCTTTCACTTATATTTTAAATTCATCCATGTTGTAAAATATTTCATTACATCATTAGTTTATATTGCAGAATAATATTTCCCATTGTGGTTATGCCACATTTTATTTTTCCATTCCCCTTTTGATGGACATTGGGGTTGTTTACAACTTATGTCTATTGTGAATAGTGCTGCTATTAACATTCATGTAAAAGTATGTCTTTGATATCTGTTTTTAATACTTTGGGTGATATATCTGTGAATGGGATTTCTTTAGCAGTTGGTGATTCCAAAATTAAGTTTGAGAAACACCAAAATGCTATCCATAGTAGCATCACTATTTTCATTCCTATCAGAATAAAATTAGGGTCAAAATTTCTTCAAATCATTCCCAACACTTGTTAATTTCCTTTTATAAAAATTTTACTTTACATAACTTTGTCATAGAATTGTATTGTTTTATTAGAGAACATCATTGAGATATAATTTACAAAAAATAAATCCATACTGTTAAAGTGAGCAATTCAATGATTTTTGGTATATTGACAGATATGTACAACCATCACCACTGTGTATTTTGGAGCTTTTCCTTCACCTCATAACACTAAACCCTACACTGACAAAGCCAAATGATGGGAAAATATGGATAAACAGGAACCCTCATTTTTGGTTGGTGGGAGAGTCAAATGTTAATCACAGTTTGGAAGAATCTGGCAGTTTCTTAACATACTAAACAAGCAATAATACTCTTAAATTTTTCCAATTGACTTGAAAATTTATGTCCATGAAGAAGTCTGAACAACTAATGTTTATAGATGCATTGTTAATAATTGTCAAAAATTGGAAAAAAGCAAGGTATCTTTGAATAGATTAATGATAAACATATTCTGGTACTTCCATACAATGGAGTAGAAGCATTATTCAGCAATAAAAAGAAAGGAACTATCAAGCCAGAAAAATCATGAAGGAATCATAAATACATATTGCTGAGAGAAAGATTTAAATATGAAAAGCCACATGCTGGGTAATTCCAACTATATGATATTTAGGAAAAACCTAAGCTATAAATATCATTGAATAGTGGTGGTTGACAGTGGGTTGGGGTGGAGGTGAACATATGGATGCAGTACATATTAGACAGTGAATATATATTATAAGATAATTTAGTGGTGGATACATTATATTATGTATTTGTCAATACCCATAGAAATGTGTAACACAGAGACAAACAACATGTAATCTATGGATTTCAGTTAATAGTAATATATCAATATTGGCCCATCTACTACACAAATTATACTAATGCAAGATGCTAATAAAAGGGAAAATATGTAGGGGGAGTAGAGGTACATGGGAATTCTGTAAAAATTCTGCTCAGTTTTCTGTAAACATAAAAATGCTTTAAAAAAGCTTATTAATTGGAAAATGAAATTTTATGTTCTACCTCTTCATACTGTATTCTTTCTCAGACCTAAACAACCAATAATCCACTTTCTGTTTCTTTATATTTTCCTATTCTCACCTTTCTGAATGTCTTCTTTCACTTAGCATAAAGATTTCAACACTCTTCCATTTTTAGAACTACCAGCAATTTTTCATTTTTATGGCTAATTCATATTCCAATGTATGGCTATATCACATTTTGTATATCTATTCAACAGATGGTTAGCATTTCTGTTGTTATGACATTTAATAACAGGAGAATTATAAAATATGCTTATACAAATATTTGCAACACATTTTTATGGACATGTGTTTCGATTTCTCTTGTGTATAAGGACTGGAATTGTAGAGTGACCATATGACTCTATGCTTTATAACTTGAAGAACATATAGACAGCTTTCCAAAGGATTTTCACCATTTTACATTGCATACTGAAATAATTGAGTGCTCTCAGTTGTCCACGTCCATAACAACACATGATATATTTTAACTTTTTTATTCCAGACATCCTAGTGGTTGTGATGTCCTATCTCATTGTGTTTTTTTGCAATTCCCTGATGACTAAGGATGTCAATCAACTTTTCATGTGTGTATTGTTCATTTGTATATCTTACTTAGAAAAATATCTACTCACAACCTTTTATAAGTTCTGTTATACTTTTTAATGTAGTAATATATATAAAACAAAAATTTTCCCATTTTAACTTCTTTCAAGTGTACAATTTAGTGGTACTGATTACATTTACAATATTGGGCTACAACCACCAATATCTAATTCTAAACCATTTTTATTCTCAGAAAGAAACTGAAACCATTAAGCAATAATTCCTCATTCCCTTCCTTTCAACCCCCCTAACCATTTTTAAACTTTAATCTAGTATTTGTCTCTATGAATATTCCATGTTTTCCATATGAGAGATCATATGATATTTGTATTTTTGTATCTGAAGTATATTACTCAAAAAGATGTCTCCAAAATTTATCCATGTTATAGCAGGTATCAAAATTTCATTCTTTATATGCCTGAATTCTAGTGTATGCACATATCACATCATTATCCATTCATCTGTAGATTGATACTTCAGCTGCACCCACATTTTGGCCATTGTGAATAATGCTGCTATAAACATTTGTGTACAAATATCAGCTCATGTTCCTATTTTCAAAGCTTCGGGTCTATACCAAGAGTATGATTGCCAGATCATATGGTAGCCTTATGTTCAACTGTCTGAGATAATAAGGTTAATTGTAAAATTGTATAACTGAATAGTGTTCATGGTAACACATTATAGTGAGTATAACTAACACTGATGATTTATAAATGAGATTGTGGTTGAAAGGGCTAGACATGTCTGACATTTATGATATGTAAATGTCAATGGAAAGGACACTAGAGAATAATCTAGGGTATGTGTAACAGTAATTTTAGTGGTGGATGAAGACTGTGGTTATTAGTATAAATATAAGAATATTCTTTAACAAAATGTTAAGAATATGGTGAAATGTGAGAAAATTATAACTAATGTAACTTATGGACAATATTTAACAGTAATATTGCAATATTTTTGAAGCAATGGCAAAGAAGATATATCAATTCTAAGAGACAACCATTAGATGATAAAAAGGGGTATGGGATTTTTTCTTTATGGTGTAATGAAAATGTACTAAAATGGACTGAGGTATGAAAGCATAACTCTGTGATGAAAGTTAAAGCCACTGAGTGCACACTTTGAATGGATTGCACAAAACATGTGGTTTTATAACACACAGGGAAACCAGTGGTTGAAGATGCACTTTGGTTAATAGGACAAATATGAGAATATTCTCTTATGAACTATAACAGATGTAAAATATTAATACAGGATGTTATAATTGAGTGGGTTGGAGGAAAAATACAGCAAATGTATGATATGGGCTATAGTTAACAGCAATATTTTGACAATGCTATTTCATAATTTGTAACAAAAGTTTCACAACAATGCAAGTTATTGATGGTGGGGTGATTTATGGGAGCCCTGTATGATGCTCTGCATGTTTGTTTATAAGTTCATAACTTTAACTATGCACTTATTGCTTATGTTCATGTATGAAAGAGATACTTCAATAAAATTTTATAAAATATATACTTCAGTGTGTGTATCCACAAAACCAGAATACTCTCCTAGAAAACCCAAAATCAGGAAGTCACTTTGCTTCAATGTTGTATTCCCATTCACAGACTCCTTCAACTTTTACCCATTTTCCCACCCTTTACAAACTGTCTCAGAAAATTTATTCTTCCAGTCAACTTTATCCAGTCAGCTTCAATATGGAACTCCCCCTGAGAGGTTCTTTCATTTTCACATCTTTTCCAAATTTAAGGAGAACAAATGACACAAGCCTGGGTCTGCCCAGTGTTCCTCTTGAGATTTATGCCTCACTTCCCAGTAGGAACCTGTCCTGAACCTCTGCTTTCCTCAGTGCAGCCCATCAAGAGGGCTAGGAGATCCACTTGCCTCACCCTCTGGTAATGTGAACTCAATAACCTGATGCAATTTTTCTCAGGTTCCTCCACATGGAAAAACATATTTTCACTTCTTAATGAATAACCTTTTAAAAGGATATATTCTGAGATTATATCAATATTGTGGTCCCATCTATGGCAGTTTGATATTATTTATGAATTCCAAAATGATATTGATTATGTTTGTAACTGGTCAGTTCCTCTGGGTGTGATACCCTTTGAATGCATAAGAGCCCACTGGCATGTCTTGATTAAATTACCTGTTAGGATTAGGGATTCAACCATGTCAATAAGGCATGATTCAGGATTGAGTTTCTGCCCCCTTTGTAGACTAATATAAATGGACACTCACTCAAGAAGACAAACAGAAGAAGATACACAGAAGAAGAGAGAGAACTTTGTCCATTTTGACCCTTGGGCCTTGAAGAGAGCTCTCATTCACCTGATAGGTTAGACCTTGTGAAGAGAACAGAGCAGCTGAGAAGCCCTGAGAGACAAGACCTATGCCAGCTTACAGCTGAGGTCAGGAATAACCTGGGTCCATGGAGCTTCAAGAGGAAGAGGAAGAGGAAGAGGAAGCTTAATAATGAGAGACCATGCAAAGATCAGCAATTATATTGCTTCAACATGTGGCAACTGACTTTGGTGAAAAATTGCCTCTTATGGTACCATTAGTTGGACTTTTTAGGGCCTTGTAATGGTAAACTTTTCCAAATAAATACACTTTATGAAAACCAACAGATTTCTGGTACTTGGCATCAGCACCCCTTTGGCTGACTAATAGACCATCCATCATCCACCATCCTTTTGTATATATCAACAACCACTCTGATGGTTGCCAAATATTGATTTTTTTCCATTTCCATTTCCAACAATGCTTCTATATTTGCTTTCTACCTTACAAAGGACTTGATTACTCCATGTTTATTTGTTATAGCATTAATGATTAATGTATTATATTTTATTCAATATGTTCTTACCTGTTATTATTTATTTTAATGCTCAAATTGCACCACATTACACTAGTGGGATCTCCTTCAAGTTGATTCAGTGAGGTCCCAAGTAAGTCATCAGTATTTGGTCGAGGTGGGATTCAAGAAAGTGTATTAAGTTATTCTTGACATCTTATTCCAAATTACATGCCATGTCACAGGTCCTATTTCTTTCATCAAGTTTTCTGGGCAACCATTGAGTATTTTAAATTCACCAATACCCTCCTAAATTTTCTCTGTTCCTTATATCAATGAATCCTAAACCTGAAGGATTCTCTTAGACACAAATATCTTATGTCATTCTCCTTTAACTTTGTCAATGAGTTCCCACTCTCCTTAGAATAAGGACCATAGAGCTTACATTGGCCTTCATACTCTGACTGCTTCTTTCTGCTGCCCTCTGTGGTCCAATCTAACCAACTGCATATAGTCCATTTTGTTGTCAGTTCCTGCAAAGAACAGTCTGCTGTTACTGGGATTTTGTATATTTTCCCCTTAAGACTAATTCATATCCCAAGCAAATTTGCCAAGACTTTGCCCAGTTAAGTCCTTAAGGTTTCAACTAATGTGTTATTTCCAAGAGGTTTGCCCCACCTCAACAAATGAAGTCCTTAGATACTATGTACACAAGTTAACATTGTCATTTTTAACTATAAATTATTTTTCTAAACTAGACTTAAATTCCACAGGGCAGAGGATTGATTGCTTTATTTGCCATAATAAATCCATTCATTGACAAATCCCTGACTCAAGAGCTCATGACTTCCCTTAAAAATGTTGTATAATGGCCAGACTGGAAAGACAAATGGTAACATAAATATATGAGTAACATAAAAAATAGAATACATGATTACCTAAAATACCTGCTTTTAAAAAATATGCACTGAAATTGATTTTCAGAGCAATGAATTTTTAAAAGTAAATATTATAAAGAAGGCAAGTTCTGTTTATAGTAATTGGATCATGTTATCAAAGATACCTAATCTGTTGGCACAGTTGCTTAGTCTTCTCTTAAATCCCATTTTATTTCTGTAAGGTTGTTAGAAATGTCACCACTTTCACACAAACTTTAGTGAATTGACTCCTTTCTCCTTTATTATTCAGTATAGCTGCAGAAATTTTCAATTTTGTTGATCTTTTCAAAGAACCAACTTTTAATTGTGTTGATTCTATTGTTTTCTAGTCTCTAATCTCTGCTCTAGTCTTTATTTCCTTCTTTCTACCAGCTTTGGATTTACTTTGCTCTTCTTTTTGTATTTCCTTAGGATGTAAAATTATGTTATTGATTTGAGATGGTTATTCTTTTTTAAGATAGATGTTTATTGCTATAAATTTCTCTAATAGCTATGATTTCAGTGTATACTATCAGTTTTGATATGTTGTGTATTCATTTCAGTTTATCACAAAGTGTTTTCTAATTTCTCTCATGACTTCATCTGTGACTCATTGGTTGATTGTGTTGTTCATTTTCCACATATTTGTGGAACTTTCCAATTTCCCTCTATTATTGATTTCTAGTTTGATTCCACTTTGGTCAAAGAAGATACTTATGATTTCAGAGTTTTTACATATGTTGTTGGGTAATTTACAGTCTATTCTGGGAATGTTCCACATGTACTTGCAAAAAATGTATATTCTGAATATGCTAAATTCATATATTTCAACTATATGCTGAATATATTTGGTTTAGTGTTGTTTACATCCTCTCTTTTCTTATCGCTCCTCAGTCTTGTTTTTCTATATATTTGTGAAAATGGGCAATTGAACTCTCCAACTGTTATGGTAGAACAATTTCTCCCTTCAAATCTGTCGTTTTTCCCCTGCATATATTTTGGTGCTCTGTTGTTCCTTGCATATATATTTATGATTATTATATGTTCTTGAAAGATTGACCCTTTCATAGATATATAGTATATTTATTTGGCTTTTGTGACTGTGTTTGTTTTAATTTTGTCTGATATTATTCTAATAAGCCTAACTCTCTTTTGGTTATTTGCATCCAGTATCTCAGTATTGTTTCCTATTCTTTCATTTTCAAATTCTCTGGGCCTTTGATTCTAAAGTGGGTCTTCTACAGGCAATAAATGGTTGCATCAACTTTTATCCATTATGCCAAATTCTGCTCTAAGTACTTACTTTAAATGAAAAAGCATAAACTAAATAATTAGAACAGAGATTGACATAATGATAAAATTACTTAAAATGAAAGACTTAAAACTGCCATTTTTTGTTTTCTATATGCATTTTTGCTTATTTAATTCCTGCATTTTTAGCTGATATTTTGTAGTTTACCATTTTAATTACCTTCTCATTTCCTTTTCTCTCTATTTTTTCCATAACATTATTGAAATAATTTCTAACTTACAGGACAGTTGCAAAAATAAAGAATACCAACGTTCTCCCTGCCTGTCATACCCAGATCCACCATTTTTAACACTTTGTCACATTTGCCACTCCTTTCTTCTTCTTTTCTTTCTTCTTCCCTCTCTCCTTCTCTCCCTCCTAAACATATGAGAGTAGGTTTGGATACACCATGTTCATTGAACACAATACTTCCATGTACATTTCCTAAGAACTAAGATATTCACTTATGTAACTGTCTTATATACAGATAATAAGTTAAAGACATTTACCATTGCTGTAAGGCATAGCCTATATTCCAGTTTTTAAAATATGTCCCAATGTCTTTTATTAAAATATTTTAATTTTTTAAAGATACTGAGATTACACAAACATTACATAAAAAATAAAGGGATTCCTATATGCACTGCTCCACACACTTTCCACACCTTCCCACATAAACAACATCCCTCATTAGTGTGGCACATTGATTGCAATTGATAAACACATCCTGGGGCATTGCCATTGAGCATGGACCATAGTTCACATTGTAGTTTACACTCTCTCCCACACAATTCTGCAGGCTGTGGGAGATATATAATGGCATATATCTGTCATTGCAATGCCATTCAGGATGATTCCCAAGTCCTAAGAAAGCCCCCACATTATACCTGTCTTTTGCTCCCCATTCCCACAGAACCTCCAGAGGCCACTGCCTCCACGTCAATGTTGTAATTTCTTCCATTGCAAGAATCACAACTCTTTTGTAGAATACCAGTAAGTCCACTCTAGTCCAGAGTTCATTCCCCAATCCCGAGGATTCTGGGATGGTGATGTCCTCTCCTCTTCTAATTGGGGGCATGCTTCAATTCCATACAGCCAATGGATGGGGTTCTCTTGTTTGCAGTTGTAATCTCTCTTGTTCTTCATATGGTGGTTGTCAATCCTGACCTCCTTGTTAGTTGCCTGGCTGAGTCCAATGAACTGGACAGTAGGTTTTGTAACTCCTCTGAGGCTTAGGACCCAGCTAGCATATGGACAGCCCAAAGATTCAAGTCTCTTGGATCTACATCTATCAACTCCAGCACCAATTATAGGTTCAAATAGAAGGGACAGATGAGCCATGTGCCAGGAAGTCATAACTGAGACCAACTCTGTCATTCTTATGAGCACAGACACCAATTTAGGGCCCACTGTCAAGGCACAAAATTCCAGAGCTATCTGCCCTGACCATAGGATATGGGTGTCTCCAGAGCCCTCAGGAGCCCTGCTATTTGAGGTAGTATCCACTTTGGAAGTCTATGAGATCCTGCTGAGATGTGTATAACCATTAACTCTGGGATAACTTCCCAACTCACTTTGAAGTCTCTTAGCCATATGAATTCATTTGTCTTTACATTTTCCCCTTTTATTTGAGGTCTTTTACCAGTTGCATTGCTAGTTGGTGCTTGGTAGTAATCCCATGGTGCCAGGGAGGCTTATCTCTGGGAGTCATGTCCCATGCTGGGGGGAAGGTAATGCATCTATATGCTGAGTTTGGCTTATAGGGAGACCACATTTGGTCAACAAGGAGGCTATCAGGAAGCAACTCTTAGACACACCACAATACTAGGCTAAGTTTCAATTTCAAGAGCAAAGGCTCATGAGCATAGTCAACAATATCAAGGGCCAATAATATCTTTTGAGTCTTTCTCCATTATTAAAACTCATCTAGAATCATGTATTGCATTTCACTGTCATTGACTCTTTAGGTGCTTTTTTTTAAATTGTGAAAAGATATATACAACACATATTACCATCTCAACCATTTCCAAGTGTAACATTCAGTGGGATTAATTTCAATGACACAGTTGTGTTATGCTCACCACCCTCAATTACCAGAACTTTCACATCATGCTAAACAGAATCCCTGTACCCGTTATGCATTAAATCCACTTTGTCCTTCTATCCTGTACTGTGTAAGCTGTAATTTACATTCTGTCTCTGAATTTGCATATTCAAGTTATGCAATATGTCTCTATGTGTCTGAGATTTCTCTTAATGCAATGTCTTCTAGTTCATCTACATTGTAACATGTATCAGTACTTCATTCTTTTTGTATCTTAATAAAACTCCTTTGTATGTATATAACACATTTTTTATTCACTTATCTGTCAATGGATACTTCGGTTGCTTCCATCTTTTGGCTATTAGGAAAATGCTGCTATGAGTACTGGTGTACAAATATCTTTTAGAGATACTGCTTTTCCCTACTTTTGGGAATATACCTAAAAGTAGAATGCCAGGTCCTATGAAAATTCTATGTTTTAACTTTTTGAGGAACATCCAAACTGTTTTCCACAGTAGTTGCATCATTTTATATTCCCACCAACAATGTACAAAGGTTTATAATTCTCCACATCTTTACCAGTATTTATTTATTTTAAAGTAATAGCCATTGTCCTGAATGTGGAGTGCTATATTTCGTGTTGTTTTAATTTGTTTTTGTAGTAGTATATATAGTGCTTAAAATTTCCCATTCAGCCACATTCAAGTGAGCATTTCAATTGTATTATTTGCTCCTGATATTGTGCTCCCATCACCAACACCCATTATCCCAAATCTGTACCCATTTAAAAATAAATCCTTTTCCCTCTCCTCCCCTCCAGCCTTAGGTAACTACAATCTCCTGTCTGCCTCTATGAAATTTCATTCTTCTAGTTATTTCATATGAAACAGATCATTTGTAATTTTGTGTCTGGCTTATTTTACACAGCATGATGTCTTCAAGTTTCACCCATATTGTAGTATATATCAGAACTTCATTCTCTTTTTTGGCTGAATAATATTCCATTGTGTGTTTTCTACTTTTTCTTTAATCATTCATCTGTTAATGGACACTTTAATTGTTTCTACATTTTGTCAACTTTGAACAATGCTGCTGTAAACACGGTTTGCCAATATCTGAAACCCTGCCTTCAGTATTTTTGAATATATACCAAGAAGTGCAATAGCTGGTTCATACATTAATTGCAATTTCAAATTTCTGTGGAACTGCCTAACTGGTTTCCACAGTGTCTGCACCATTTTACAACACCACTAGCAATATATTAGCATTCCTATTTCTCTCTATCTTCACCAACATTTTACATTTTTGTTTTGTTAGTAATCGCAGTGTAGTGGATGTACAGTGTTATCTCATTGTTTGATTTGCATTTCTCTGATAACCCATGATATTTAGTATCTTTTCATGTTGTACTGGCTATTTGTATTTCTTCTTTGGAGAAATTATACTTAACTCATTAGTGAAGCCATATAGTCCTAGACTTTACTGCATTGGGAGGTTTTTTAATAACTGATATAATATCTACTTGTCCTTTGCCTTTTAAGATCATATATTTCTTCTTGAGTCATTTCAGTCACTTAGTGTGTCACTGGGAATTTGTCCTTTTCATCTAAATTTTCTAATTTTTACTATGCAGTGGCTCTTAATATCCTCTTTAAAATCCTTTTTATTTCTGTAAGGTCAGCAATAATATTCCCTTTTCAATGTGATTGCTATCTAATTGCATCCTCTAATTTTTTCTTTGTGATTCTAATATTTGTTTAAAAATAGGATACTTAAATTTTTTTAAAAAAATCTGACCATTTTAATTTAAAATATCAATAACAGATTAATAAGATACTAATATCATTGTAACAATTAAATATATTCTTTTTAAAGGTTGTTCTAATATTTCATAATATAATAAGATTTCCTTTGAACATTATAGTAGGCAGGATTTTGGCCCCCAAATATGTCCACATCATATTCCCTGAAACTTGTGACTGTTTTATACCTCATGGCAAGGAGTAAGTAAGGTTGCAGATGGAATTAAGATTGCTAATCAAGTGACCTTAAAACAGGGAGGAAGCCAGGTGATACAGGCCCAATGTAATCACAAGAGTCCTTAAATGGGGAAGAGTCAGAACTAGAGACAGAGGATCAGGAGAAAGATGTAAGCTTGCTGGTTTTGAAGGTGGAGGAATGGAGCTATGAGCCAAGAAATGCAGGCAGCCCCTACCAGATGGAAAAGGTGAGGAAACAAATCCTGCAGAGGAAACACAGCCTGCTGATACCTTGATTTTGGACCAGTGAACTTCTGATGTCCAGAAATGAAAGATAATAAATGTGAGATATTTTAAGCCATTACATTTGTGTTAATTAGTTACAGCAGCCACAGCAAACTAATGCAAGGATATTACACTGTAATTACCCCAGCATCTTGGTAAACTCTTATTTGTTTCCTCGTGCAGAAGTCCCTGAACTATGGTTTTGTAATGGCTTCTTTGCCTCTCCCCTTTGAGAGCAAATTGTGCATTTATCTTGTATAGAATGTCTTATGCTGCACACTAATTTCTCATTTATTTTTCTTTAACCTCTGCTAGGCTATGATATCCAAAAAGCAGAGGACATGTCTTTTATTTCTGCCTGAAATGCTAATTCCAAAATATTTATCCAAAATCAACAACAGCAAAATACTTAGCCTATATTAAGTGTTAAATATTTATTCAACAAAGAGTGGTTATTATGAACCCATCTGTACTCACATCTTCAAATCCAGTTAGAAGTAAAATGGCCTGTCACATGAAGGATGTAATTCATGGCCATCAAATGAAGGGTCAAGTATAGTGTCTTGAATCGTTAATTCTGTGTTGTAACCAATTGAGTTTACTGTGGTTTAGTACTGCAAGTTACCAAGTTGTTTATAATGAAAATAGTAGTATTCTGAGCTATTGTCCAAAAGTAAGATATATTAAATGATTAAGTTTCAGTAATGACTAGCAATAGGGAAAATTATTTTTAAGAAAATAGTTTGCCTTTGGCAGCCTCCAGCTTTTATTTTTCCCTCTTCATCTTATCCTTTCTACCTGCTGATGATACCCTTTATCCATTTCCTCAGATACATGTCATCTCTTTTCCCTTTTAAAAATGTCTTAGAAAATGATTGAATAAAAGTATTTCCCTCAAGTTGGCTTTAAGGAAATGAGTGTTTGCATTATAAACATTTTTCTCAAATTGGAACAAAAAGAATTTATATCCCATTAAAGGTACTTCACGCATCAGTAAACACATGGGAAGGATGACTTTTTCTGGAGGTAGACTAGGTAGGTTTTCTTTTCATTTTCAGATGTGTCAGGATATTTCCAAGTCACCTGGTGATTTCTTCTTTGACCCATTGGTTCCTTAAGAGTGTATTGTTTAACTTCCACATATTTGTGAATTTTCCAGTTATCCCATTAATTGATTTTTACTTGTTTTCATTGTTGTCAGATAAAATACACAATTTCATTCTTCTTAAATTTATTGACACTTGTTTTGTGATATGACATATAGTCTATCTTTAGCAATGACCTTTGTGCACATGTGAATAATATGTACTCTATTGTTTCAAACAGATTTGTGTTATATATTTCTCACACACTTTATAAATGTTATATACATCTATATATGTCTGGTTGGTCTAGTTGATGTATATTATTATTCAAGTCTTCTATTTCATTCTTGGTCTTAAGTATGAATGTGTTAGGCATTATTGAAAGTGATGTATTAAAATCTTCTACTATTAATATAGAACCACCTATTTTTCCCATTAAACCTGTGAATGTTTGATTCATATATTTTGGGTCTCAGAATTATGTACATATGTTTTTATGTCTGACACTTTTGTCAATATATAGGGTCTTTCCTTGTTCATTATACAAGTGTTTGATTTTATGTGTCTTTAGTCTGATGATAACTTAACAATACCCACTCTCTGTTTTGGTTACTATATTCATGGAGTATTTTTCCATCCTTTCACTTTTAACCTACTTATATTTTTTAATTTAAGACGTGTCTCTTGTGAGCAGAATACATTTGGGTCATGATTTTTATACATTCTGCCAATGTCTGCCTTTTGACTGGGAAATTTAAGCTCTTTACCTTTTTTACGATGTTCCAGGAATTGAATCCAGGACCTTGTGCATAGGGAGCAGGGGCTCAACCACTGAGCTACATCTGCTCCTTTTCATTTACTTTTTATTCTTAAATATTTTTTATTACAGAAGTTGTGAGCCTAAAAACTGTCATGCATAATGTGCAGAATTCCCATACCTCACCCTTCCACCAACACAGTGCATTGTTGTGAAATATTTGTTACAGATTATGAAAGAACATCATCAAAATTTTACTACTAAGTATGGTCCATAGGTAACACTTGGTATATGTTTTCATACACAGCCCCCTTTATTAATATCATGTATTAATATTGTACATTTGTTATAGTTCAAAAGAGAATGCTCTCATATTTATACTGTTAAGCACAGTCCATCATCCATCACATGATTCACTGTTATACAGCCTTGCCTTGTAACATCCATCCAAAATGTACACACAGTGGCTCTCACTTTCATTACATAGTTGTACAGTCATTGCCTCAGTAAATTTTTGAATGTTTTCCTTAGTCCAAAAGAAAAAACTATATCCTCTATTACTGATCATTAGAATTGATACAGTACCTTCTTTAACATTGATCCAAGAATATTACAATATTTCCGTTTACTATAGTCCATAAGTTACATTACTTGTATTTTTCCCATAATTCACCAGTTACCAACTTGTAATAACATCACATTTGTTTTAGTTCATGGAAGAACATTCTTGCACTTTTACTATTCATCACAATCTTCAACAACCACCAGGTTCACTATGTAATTCAGTCCCTAGATTATTCTCAGGCTTTCTTTTGATTGACATTAAAATCTCTAGACTACTGCTTTCAGCTACAACTCCATTTATAAACCAGTCATGTTAGTTATACTCATTATAATGTGTTACCATCACCTCTATCCATCTCTGCACATTTACAGTCAAGCTAATTAAAAATTTTACATACATTAAGCATCAGTACCTCTTCTCAGCCCTCATCCTATCTCCTAATAACGTATATTCTAGATTTTGAAACCATATGTTTACTCTTTGTGTTTAGTTCATATTAGTGAGATCATACAATATTTAACCTTTTCTGTCTGACTCGTTTCACTCAGCATAATGTCTTCAGGGTTCATCCATGTTGTCATATGTGTCCCAATTTCATTTCTTTTTACTGCAGCATAGTATTCCATCATATGTATATACCACATTTTGTTTATTCATTCATTAGTTGATAGACACTTGTGTTGTTTCCATCTTTTGACAATTTTGAAAAATGTCACTATGAACACTGGTGTGCAAATCATTGCTTGCAGCCCTGTTTTCAGTTCTTCTGTGTATATTCCTAGTAGAGGGATTGTCAGATCTTATGGCAGTTTTATATTTATATATTGAGCAATTATTCATGTGCTTTTATTCCATTTGTATTTCCTCTTTGGAAAAAAATGTCTATTCAAGTCTTTTGCCCATTGTTTAAATTTGATTGCTTGCCCTTTTATCATTGAGTTGTATGATCTCTTTATGTAGCATAGAAACCAAACCCTTATCAGATAAGTGGTTTCCAAATATTTCCTACCATTGAGTAGGCTGCACTTTCACTTTGACAAAGTCCTTTGAAGAACAAAAGTGTTTTTAACTTTGAGGAAGTCCCATTTATTGATTTTTTCTTTCATTGTCCATGCTTTGATTGTAAGGTTTAAGAAATCACCACCTATGATGAGATCTTGAAGATGTTTCCCTACATTTTCTTCAGAAGGTTTATTATTCTTACTTTTATATTTAGGTCTTTGATCCATTTTGAGTTAATTTCTGTGTAAGGCTTGAGAAAGTGTTCTCTTTCTTTCTTTTGGCAAAGGCGATCCAGTTCTCCCAGCACCATTTGTTGAATAGACTATTCTGTCAAAGCTGTGTGGATTTGATGGCCTTGTCAAAAATCACATGGCCATAGATGTGAGGGTCTGTTTCTGAACCATCAATTCATTTCCATTGGTCTATATGTCTATCCGTATGCCAGTCCCAAGCTGTATTTACCACAGTAGCTAGGTAATATGATTTAAAGTGGAAAAGTGGGTGTCCTCCAACTTTGTTCTTCCTTTTTAAGAAATTTCTGGCTATTTGGGACACCCTACCTTTCCAAATAAAATTGATAATTTGGGTTTGCATTTCTTAAAATTTAAAGGATTTTGGATTTTTTATTGGAATTGCATTGAATCTTAAAACGAATTTGGGTACAATTGACAATTTAATGATAGTTAAAATTCCAATCCTTGTCCACAGAATGTCCTTCCATTTATTTAGGTCTTCTTTGATTTCTTTTAGCAATGTATTGTAGTTTTCTGAATACAAGTCCTTTACATCCTAGGTTAAGTTTATTTCTAAATATTTTATTCTTTTTGTCACTATTGAAAGTGGAAATTTTTTCCTGATTTCCTCATCAGATTGCTCATTACTAGTATATAGAAACACTACTGATTTTTGCATATTAATCTTGTATCCTGCCACTCTGTCAGTTTTGTTTATTAGCTCTCAAAATGTTGTTGTAGATTTTTCAACTTTCTAGGAATAGGATCATATCATCTGTAACCAGCAAAAGTTTAACTACTTCCTTTCCAATTTGGATGCGTTTTATTTCTTTTTCTTGCCTGATTGCTCAAGCTAAAAACTCTAGCACTATTTTAAATAACAACGATAACTCTAGACATCTTTGTCTTATTCCCGATCTCAATGGGAAAGCTTTCAGTATTTCACCATTGAGTGTAATGTTGCTC
This sequence comes from Cabassous unicinctus, assembly GCA_029593785.1. Taxonomy (NCBI): domain Eukaryota; kingdom Metazoa; phylum Chordata; class Mammalia; order Cingulata; family Chlamyphoridae; genus Cabassous; species Cabassous unicinctus. The sequence goes on along the minus strand of JAQZBX010025766.1, from coordinate 13,123 downwards.
TTCTTTTTCTAGTTCCTCCAGCTGTGTAGTTAGGTCATTTATTTTATATCTTTTTTTAATGTAAGAATTGAAGGCTATAAATTTCCCTCTCAGCTTTGCCTTTGCTGCATTCCATAGGTTGTGATATGTTGTGTCCTCATTTTCATTAACCTCATGATCTTTAGTGATTTCTCTTACAATTTCTTATTTGATCCACTGGTTATTTAAGAATATGTCTTTTAATCCCCATATTCTTTGAATTTCCCATTTTTATGCCTGTTGTTAATTTCAAACTTCATTCCATTATGATCAAAGTGCTTTGTACAATTTCAGTCTTTTAAAATTTATTGAGATATTGTTACCCAATATATGGTCTATTCTCAAGAAGGATCCGTGCACACTTGAGAAGAATATATATCCTGTTTTGGTGTACATCATTCTGTACGTGTCTATTAGGTTTAGTTCATTTATCAATTCAAGCAGTTTCTTTATTGCTGGGGTTCTTATTCTTTTTTGTTCCATGGACCCCTTTGCCAGTGAGATGAAAACCATGGACCCCTTAATAAGTCCACACTATACTGTGTATTATTTAATAAATATATCACACCTGCACCATGTCCCAAGAATAATTTTTTTTAAATTATTAATTTCATGCAAGTGGACCCCTTGTTAAAAATCTCTGCTTTATTGGTCTTCTGCTCAGATATTCTAGCCAATGCTTAGAGAAGTGTATTGAATTCTTCATTATTGTAGACACATCTATTTCAAACTTCAGTTTTGTCAGTGTTTGCCTCAAGTGTTTTAAGGCACCTTGGTTAGGTGCTTGTATATTTATGATTATTTCTTCCTGGTGGATTGCCCTTTTTATTAATATATATTGTCCTTCATTGTCTCTAAGAACAATTTTTCTTTTAATATCTATTTCATATAATAAAGGTATACCTACCCCAGATTTTAATTTTTATTACTACCTGTATGGAATATTTTTTCTAGCATTTCAGTTTTGATCTATATTGTATCTTTGGGTCTAAGGTGAGTCTCTTAGCATAAAGATGGCTCATATATTCTTATCAATTCCACCAGTCTGTGCCATTTTATTGTGGAGTTCAATCCAATAACATTCAATGTTATTACTGTAAATGTAGTTTTTACTTCACCCATTTTGATCTCTGAATTTTATCTGTCATATGTTGTTTTTGCTACACTTTTTACACTTTTAGTTACTTATACTGATACAATCTTAATTTCTATACTCTCTTCCAAGCCTTGCTCTCCTGTCTTCTTTTCAGGCTCTAGCACTCCCTTTAGTATTTCCTGCAAGCACAGTCTCTTGTTTACAATGTCTGCCTTTTGACAGTTTGTGCTTATCAATGAATATTATAAACTCACCCTCATGTTTGAAATACAGTATTGCTGGATATAAGATTCATGGTTGGGAGTTTTTCTCTTTCAGTTTCTTAAATATATTATACCACTGCCTTCTTGTCTCCATGGTTTCTGATGGGAAATCAGTGCTTAATCCTATTGGGCATCCCTTTTATATGATGAATCATTTTTATTTTCTGCTTTCAGAATTTTCTCCTTATCTTTAGCATTTGATATTCTGTTTATTATGTATCTCAGAGTAGGTCTATTTGGAATTATTCAGATTTGGTTCATTGTGCTTCTTGGACAAAGATAATTATGTCCATCAACAGAATTGGTAAATTTTCTACCATTATTTCCTCAAATATTTTTCTACAACTTTTCCATTCTTATCTCCTCCTGGGACATCATGACATGTATGTTTGAAAGTCTATCGTCTTCATTTAATTCTCTGAGTCTCTGTTCAATATTTTCAATTCTTTTCTTTATCCATTCTTTTTGGTGTTCATTTTCAGAGACCCTTTCTTCAAGCTTGCTGATCCTTTTTTTCTGCCATTTCAAATCCACAGTTATATGCCCCCAGTGTATTTTTAGGAGGTACCAGGGGTCAAACCCCGGACCTCAACCACTGGAAGACATCTTCTCCCCCTCCAGTGTGTTTTTAATTTCATTTATTGATTCTTTCATTCCTATAATATCTGCTATTTTTTATATGTATGCTTTCAAACTTCTTTGTGCTCACCCAGTGTCTTCTTAATATCCTGAATCTCATTAGCCATCTCATTGAATTTAGTAAAGGATTTGTTTGAACATCTGTGTTTAGTTTTCTCAACTCTTTTTTGTCATCTAAAAGTTTAGTTTGTTCCTTTGAATGGGCCATATCTTCCTGTTTCTTAGTATGGCTTGCAACTTTTTGTTGGTGTCTTGGCATCTGATCTACTTGATGTATTTATTTTGGGCTCAGTTTCTCTCTTTAGTCTAGCACTTTCTCTTTTATTGGCTTTGTGCTACATCCCTTCTTTGATATTTGATTTAACTCATTTTGGAAATTTATAATGGCTCATGTTTAGCCAATCTGAATTTTTTCAGCTCTTTTTAATCTATTTCTTGCCTTTCTCCTTTTCTGGTGATGAAGTTTGAAGCTGAGGATGTGGTTGGTACTGTAAGCCATGGAGGCTAAATCTGCCCCCACTTCCCCAGGAATGGATAAAATTTCTCCCACTATTCTCCACTGCAAGGAGTGGGATGGAGCTGCAGCTGTGTGCAGTAACCCAAGTTGTGTATGCCAAGACCATCTATACTTGCCCAGAGAGACTTATGAAGCTCAATGCTTCTACCTCCCCTGCATGAGATGGGGATGGAATTGCAGGTGTGGACAGTAAACAAAGTTGTAGGGGAAAAAACTAACTGAAGCTGCCCAGATAGAATGATGAAGCACCAGCCCATCTCCTTCCCTGCCAGGGACATGGATGGAGCTCAGGTGTGCCCAAAAATCTAGTCCATGCAGGCCAAAAGCAATTATATTTGCCTGGAGAGAGGCTGAGGGAGCAATATCCCTCCTCCTGCCCATCAGGTGCTGGTATGGAAACATAGATGTGTTCAATAATCCAGTCTGTATGTGCAGAAAGCAGCTGCATTTGCCTGGAGAGGCTGAGGAAGCACTGTCTCTCCTGCCCTGTCAGGGACAGGGAAGAAGCCACTGGTGTGCCCGAAAATCTTTTCTGTGCAGGCTGAAAATGCCTGCAATTACCAGGAGAGGCTGAGGAAAGACCTCCTCACTGTCCTAATTGGGTCAGGGATGTAGCCACAAGGGTGCTCACCAATCTAGTCCCTGCAGGCCAAAAATAACTACAATTGCCCAGAGTGGTTGGTGTAGATACTCCCAGATTCCTCCCTGCTGGAGGTAGGGCTGGAGCCTAGGCAATGGCAGCAACATGACCTGGGTAGAAAATAGCTGGTCACTACCTTCACAATGATTTTCAGTTAGCCCTACTTCCCCTAATGCTGGGGGGCAGATTTAAAACAGAAGGTACTAACCTCTTTCAAAGCTGTACTTGGCATTAGGCTTTAGTCAGCCTAATTTACTAATCAGTAGCTGAAGTTGGTACTATCTCTTCCTCCCTTATTTTTGGGAAGTGAATTTTCCACCTCCAACCAAAGAATAGCTTCTAAGGCATCTTGGCCTGCCAGCAGGCGATGGGTACTCGCCTCCATGGTATGGAGTGCTCTACTTACAGATCTTCACTGCAGATGTGCACTCTTCCTTTCATTCTTCCAAGGATGTTACAGGATGCTTTTCTAGTTTCCTGGCCCCCCAAACAGGGGATTTAGGTAGCTCTGGCTGATTACTAACTGCACTGTAGAATGAGCTGAATCTTGGAACTCTCTACTCTCCATCTTGCCTCTCCTCTCTGAGCTATTTACTACATTTTAAATTTTTATTTTAATTTTTTATTTTTTATTAGAGAAGTTGTGATCTCACAAAACAATCATACATATTGTGCAGAATTCCCATACATCACCTCTCCCCCAACAACTTACAATGTTGTGGAAAATTTATTACAGATTATGAAAGAACATGATCTATTATCACTAACTATGGTCCATAGTGTACACTTTGTATATCTTTTCCTCACACCCTCTATTATTAGCACTATGTATTATAATTGTACATTTGCTATATTTCATAAGAGATCACTCTCAAATTTGTACTGTTAACCACAGTCCATCTTCCATTCCCATGGTGCACTGTGCCATAGAGTCCTTTACTTTGTACATTCTATCCAAAGTGTACAGTCAGTGGCTCTCACTTTTATCACAGACCTGTGCAGTCATCATCCCAGTAAACCTTTAAACATTTTCCTTAGTTTAAAAGAAAAAATCCCATACCCCTATCATTGACCTTTAGTCAACACTTCTTTGACATTGATGCAAGAGCATTACAATATTGTTGTTAATTATAGCACATAAGTTACATTAATTGTATTTTCCCATGCATCACTATATTTTTACCACCTTTAATAGTGATGAACATTTGTTCTAGTTCATAGAAAACCTTTCTTCTATTTGTATTTTTAATCACAGTTCTCATCCACCTCTAGGTTCACTATGTTACTCAATCCCTAGATTACTTTTTAGCTTTCTTTCAATTGACATTTAAGCCATTTATTTTTAAAATAACTAATAATAATTTAGGACTTCTATTTTACTATTTTGTTATTTAAATTATTATTTTTGTACCTCAATCCTTTCATTACTGCCTCCTTTTGTATTTCATTGAAAGTTTGTAGTGAACCAGTTAGAATTACATCTTATTTCCTTTTTGCATATTTTCCTGATATTTTCTTTGTGTTTAACTTGGGGTGTAGTTTAACATCCTAAACCTATAACAATGTCTTTCTATTTGACACCAACATAACATCAATATTATCCAGAAACTTTCCACAAACTTTGTTCTTGTACTCATCCATCCTCTCATCTTTATGAAGGTTTTTTTGTTTGTTTGTTTGATGCATACATGGGTTCAATTTAATGTTAGTGACAGTAGCACAATGTGAGCAGCCAGCATGGAGATTTGGGTCCTGTACAGATTCCCATGCATTCTCATCACCTTCATGGCAGCTATTCAAAACTTTAAATGCATTGCACTCTTGGACCCAGCAATTCCATTTCTAGAAAAGTACTCCAAAAAAATATTCCCAGCCAAGCAAGTATAAATCTGCATTGCTGTAATGCATGCAAGGGTGAAAAAGTTTAAAAATGGAAGCAATCTAAATGGCTGCATTCAGGTAACAGAGCAGTTTCTGGAGGAGACAGAACCATTATTCTAGTTGGACAAAGGCAGGATATAGTGTTAAGTGGTTAAAAAAGCACCAGATGATGGTGACCAGCTGCACCCTCTGGCCCCACCAGGGTCCCTGGTGCAGCAGGCTAGTTAGGGAATCAATAGATGGGTCTGGAACCTGTCAGAAAATCTGCCATTATTAAACATGTGGACATTGGTACCCCCAAGGTGGCTGCTGGAAGTTCCTATGAGAATCCCATTCAGAATGAGATTTCCTCTGGAAGCCCAGAGAAGCTCTGGATACTCTCCAGGGATCTTACCATTGGGCCTTCCCATGGGGCTGATTGATGGGATAATCAATCAAAACAGCAAACTGCTGTTATGCCTCCTCTGTCCTCAGGAAAGGGGCAGAATAATTAATGTTTCAAAAAGTAAGCACAGAGCCTGAACCAGCCCTGCTCTTGCCTTTCCCCCCTGCTCTTGCTTTCAACCCCCTGTTCTGGCCTTCCTCCCCTCAAAAAGAACAACATGCAAGAAAAACCTGGGGATTTATAATCTGTAATTGGGAATTGTAGTCGGTAATTTGGGCCTCTTTATCTCTCTTCAGCCCCTCCCTCCTTACCTAGGACCCATGATCTGTTATTTTCTCCCATTTCTTTTCTCACCATTTCTTATTAAATTACTGGCTTAACTAACCTGGTTTGCTCTTGAATTCATTTCTTGTAGCTTAGCCAAGAACCTAGAGAAAATCCGACAAAATATTTGGTGATGCCATCCAGGAGAAAAGAGGTAACTATGAATTACAGCCTGTTTAATGCCATCTTTTGCTTATCAATTTTAAATGGGATCACCTATGAGCCCCCACAGGACATAATCCAAGGAGGAAGGAGGCCAGGGTACTGAATCTCTCGGCATCCACATTACTGAATCTCTTGGCATTCTCCCAAGCCAGGAGGGTGGGGACCCAGGGCAGAGGTCCAAAGCAGGACCCTGTCAAGTCAGAAGATTCCTGGCTGAGATCTGGGTACCACAAAGCCACATTTTCCAAGACTTTTTAGCAACCACCAGCTTTGCCCTCGGGTCTGGCTGCCATTGCCTTCTGCCCCCTCCCCTCGGTGGCAGTGGTGATGACAAAGACTCAGGGGTTTGCACCTCCCCATGAGTCCATGCCTTTGCAGGCCCACCTTCTAATTGAATTCATTTATTATCTCTAGTAGCTTGTTTGTAGATTTTTTAATCATATCAACTGCAAATAGTAAAAGTTTCTCTTCTTCCTTTACAGTTTGGATGCCTTTTATTTCTTTTCCTTGATTAACTATGCTGGCTACAACTTTTCCAGTACATTGTTGAATATCAGTGGTGGCAGTGGGCATCTTTGTCTTGTTCCAGATCTTAGAGGGAAAGCTTTCTGATTTTTATGATTGATTGTGATGTGTGCTGTGGGTTTTTATATATGTCATTTGTCATGTTGAATAAATTTCTTTCTATTTCTATTTTTCTAACTGTTATTATCAAGCTAAGATGCTGAATTTTTCTCAAATGCCTTTTCTGCATCAATTGAGATGATCATGTGCTTTAATCCCTTTATTTTGTTGATGTGGTATATCACAGTGTTTTATTTTATTCTATTGAACCACACTTGCAAACCTGGGATAAAACCCACTTTATTGTGGTGTATAGTTCTTTTAATGTGCTGTTGGATTCTATTTGCAAGTATTTTGATGAGCAATTTTGTATCTATAGTCAAAAGAGAAATTAGTCTATACATTACCTTTCTGGTAGTATCTTTATCTGGTTTTGGTGTTTTGATGTTAACCTCTTAAAATGAATTAGGTTGGGTTCCTCTCTGTTCAACTTTTTTGAAGAGTGTGAGCAGGGTTGGCATTAATTCTTAGAATTATTGGCAGAATTCCCTGTGAGGTCATCTGGTACTGGACTTTTCTTTGTTGGGAGGTTTTTGATGCCTGATTCAATCTCTTTTTGTAAATGTTCTTTTGAGAGCTTTTATTTCCTCTAGAATCAGTGTGGATTGTTTTTTTGTTTCTAGAACTTTCCCCCTTTTGTCTAAATTGTCTAATTTGTTGACTTTCTGTTGTTCATATTTTCCTTTTATGACCCATTTTATTTTTGTGGGGTCCTTAGCAATGTTCTTCCTCTCATTTCTGGTTTTATTGATTTGCATCTTCTCTCTTTTTCCTCTGTCAGTTTATCTAGGTGTTTCTCAATTTTATTAATCTTTTCAAAGAATCAACATTTGGTTTTGATTTTGCTCTCTATTTTTGTAAATTTTCAACTTCATTGATTTCCGGTCCAATCTTTATTTTTTTCCTTATGCTTGTTTTTAGGTTTAGTTTTCCCTTCTTTTCTAATTTTCTATTTTTGAGGTTAGGTCTTTGATTTGAAATCTGTCTTCTTTTGTAATGTGAATGTCTACAGCTATAAATTTCCATCTCAGCACTACTTTCACTGCTTCCCATAAGTTTTGATATTTTGGGTTATTTTCATTTGTCTCAAGATATTTTCTGATTTCCCTTGCAATTTCTCCTTTGATCCACTGATTAAGAGTATGTTAATTAACTTCCATATATTCTATATAGTTCTCTGCTAGTTATTGATGAATGTATAATTGGAGACTGGAAGAAAGATAATCATTATTTAACAGTTGTAGAGAACGTGGTACATGGAAGGCAGAATTTGAAAGTGATGAGCTTGGACATTTAGCTGATAAGATTTCTAAACTAAATGTGGAAAATGCAGCCTGGCCTCTCCTTTCACCTTAAAGCAAAATGTTAGAGGAAAGAGATAAGCTGAGAACAGAACTCCTAGACACAAAGAACCAGATATAGATGGTTCCAGAAATTCAGAGCTTCTGGGAAATGAGTCTCCAGGGAATAATGCTCTATGTGAGGAATTAACTGGACATGGAACCAGATAGCAATTTCCTTGCAAGTCAGGATTGGAAATGCAGTTATCCAGAAAGGATTTGAGGAAATTCCTATTGTTTTGATGGTTAAGACTCCTCTGAACTGCATGCAAAACCAACAAGCTTTTTGCAAGATCTGTATGATAGAAACCACTGTCAGCATGGACTAAAAGAGAAAGAAAAGGGAGAGTTTGAAGGATAAACTTCTACAAAGACAAAACTTTGGAAGCTGAGTTATGGACTTAAGACATATTCTCAGGCCAAGAAAGGAACCCCACGCATGTGTCTGGAAAGGGTAGGTTTACCCCAACCATTTGAAGAGGATGTGCCTTCTGCACAATTGTTCAGGGTGGAATTATACCACCCCAGGCTTTACAGAAGGTGGAGTATATTCCCTGGTTATTAATGTGATTGCTAATGTGCTCAACTCCTTCAGCACATGTGTCAAAGATTGGCAAGATTGTGGCTATCACCTCAGTGTTCTTGGAGATTGAGTGTAAGAACTTGGCCAGCACTTAGATCTTTGATGAGGCAGATAGAAAATAAATGCATTTTGTGCATCCAGAGGGTGGGAAGTGCTGGTTTGAGTCTTTTGTTGACCCCAGAAGATTATGTACTTAAACTTACCCATTCTTGTACATTTAAGTCTATTGTATGTAAGACATTTTGGATAGATTCAGTTAAGTGACCTCTTAATTAGACCACTTCACTTAAAGGTCTTTGATTAGATTTGAAGATTTGGAGTGGGAGATAATCCTTTTATTAGAGTATTTTATAAAAGAGCATAGGGAAACAGATGTGGCTCAAGAGGTTTGGTGTCTGTCTACCACCTGGAGGGACCAGGGTTTGATCCCCGGGACCTCCCAGGAAAAAAAAAAAAGGAGCACAGAGAAAGAGAGCTGCCATCTCATTCTGCCAGGATTAACTACAGCTGCAGGAGGCGATGCCCTAAGAGGCTCACAGAGAGGCTGGATGCTGAACTCAGTGGACAAGCCTGAAGTGAAGAGACATTGCCCAGGAGGAGAAATGAGCTTTTTGCCTGGTTGCTCAAAGTGAGCTTGGGTAGAAAGTGAACCTAGAGTGGAAGTCAGGGACCTTGGCAGAGACCAGCTGCCATTTTGTCTACCCATACAGAATCTGCCAGCAGCTGATTTTGGTAAGACTGCATCTCTGATGGTTTGTTGATTTGGTAATTTTCACAGCCTTGTAACTGTAAGATTTTATTCTAATAAATTCCCATTATAAAAGGCAAACCATTTCTGGTATTTCAGCATTGGCAGGCTTTAGCAAACTATCACATTACCCTTACTGGAGATTTTCATTTATTCACAATATTCAAAGCCCTCTCTCCTGTCATTTCTTTTCAATGTGCAGAACTTCCTTTAGTAATTCTTGTGGGCCTGTCTTTTGTTGACTAACTCATCCAGTTTTTTTTTTTTTTTTCATCTATGATCTTTAAACTCTCCCTCATTTTCAAAACATATTTTTGCCAGATAAAGATTTTTTGGCTGGTAGTTTTCCTCTTTCAGTACCTTAATTATATCATACCACCACTTTCTTGCCTGCATTGATTCTAATAGTAAATCAGCACTTATTCTTATTGAAAATCCCTTGTATGTTATATTTGGCTATTGACATTTTATTAGTATATGTTTCTGAGTAGGCCTTTTAGAATTTATTCTGTTTGGAGTACTTCATGCTTCCTAGGCATGTATATTTATGTCTTTTATAAGAGTTGGGGAATTTTCAGAAATTATTTCCTCAAGTATTCTTTCTGCCCATTTTCCCTTCTCTTTCTGGGATACCCATGACACATATGATTGTGTGCTTCATGCTGACATTCAAATCCCTGAGATATTGCTCAACTTTTCTCTTTTTTCCTTTATTCATTCTCATGACTATAAGATGCCAATTATCCTGTCTTCTAATTCACTGATTCTTTCTTCCTTTTATTCAAATAACCTTTTGTATGCCTCTAGTGTATTTTCACTCTCCATTATTGTGACTTTCATCCCAATAATATTTGTTCTTTTCTTCTTAAACTTCCAAGTTCTTCTTTGTACTCACACATTGTCTCCTTTTAAAAAAAAAGACATATATTTGTCAATTGCATATATTAATAAAAATTTTTGAATCACATAATATGTTACACAGTATATTTGTTTCACACTAATGCAATCATACAGTATTTGTCCTGTTGTGTCTGCCTTACTTTGCTCAACATAATGTCCTCTAAGTTCGTCAATGTTGTCATATGCTTTATGACTTCATTTCTTCTTCAGCTTCATAATATTTCATTTGTTCATCCATTCATTCGTTGATGGACACCTGGTTTGTTTCCAATTTTTGGCAAACATGAATAATGTCACTATGAACATTGGTGTGCAGATGTCTAGTTGTGTCACTGCTCTCAGTTCTTCTGGGCATATACCCAGTAGTCGTATTGCAGGGACACATGGTGAGTCTAAACTCAACTTCTTTAGAAACTGCCAAACAGCCCTCAGTGGCTGTACCATTCTGCATTCCCCTATCTCTCAACATCCTCTTCAATACTTGTAGTTCTCCATCTTTTTAATAGTGGTCATTCTGATAGGTGTGACATATCTCATTTTAGTTTTGAGTTGCATTTCCCTAATCATTAGTAATGAGAATTTTTTCATGTTTTTTTACCATTTGTATTTCTTCTTTGAACAAATGTCTACTCAACTCTTTTGCTCATTTTTCAATTGGGTCTTTTTCTTTTTATTGTTGGGTTTTAACCTCTCTTTATATATCCTGGATATTAAACCCTTATCAGACATGTGATTTCTAAATATTTTCTCCCATTGGGTCCTCTGCCTTTTCACCCTTTGGACAAAGTCCTTTGAGGTGCAATAGTGTTTAATTTTAAGGAGGCCCCAGTTATCTGTATTTTTTTTTCTTTTTTTCCTTGTGTTTTGAATGTAAGGTCCAAGAAACCACCCCTACAAGGTCTTGAAGATGCTTCCCTACATTTTCTTCTAGTAGCTGTATGATCCTGGCTTTTATATTGAGGTCATTCATCCATTTTGTGTTGATTCTGTTTAAGGAATGTAATAGGGGTCCTCTTTCATTCTTTTGGTTATAGATATCGATTTCTTCCAGTGCCGTTTGTTGAAGACAGAGTATTGTCTTGTTAACATGGAATTGGTAGGTGTGTCTAAAACCAGTTGACTGTATAGGTGAGGGTTTATTTCTAGATTCTCAATTCTATTCCACTGATCAATGCATCTGTCTTTATGGCAGTACCATGCTGTTTTGACCACTGTAGCTTTGTAACATGTTTCAAGGTCAGGCAATGAAATTCCTCTGACAGCACTCTTCTTTTTTATAACACTTTTGGCTATTTTGGTGCAATTTCCCTTTCAATTGAATTTGGTAATTTCCTTTTCTAATTCTGTAAAGTAAGCTCTTAGAATTTTGATGGTTATTGCATTGAATCTATTAATCAGTTTGGGAAAGATTGCCATCTTAATTGTTTTTATTCTTCCAATTCATGAACACGTAATGTCTTCCCATTTCTTTAGATCTTTTTTTATTTCTTTTAGCATTGTTTCCTACTTTTCTGCATATAGGTCTTGTACGACTTTGGTTGTTAAGTCCTAGGTATTTGAGTCTTTTTGTTGCTACTGTAAATGGAATTTTCCCCCTGACTTCCTCCTCAGATCTTTCAGTACTAGTGTACAAAACCATACTGATTTTTGCATGTTGAACTTGTATCCAGCCACTTTGCTGAACTCATTCATTAGCTCAAGTAGCTTTGTCATGGATACTTCAGAATTTTCTAAGTACAGAATCATGTCATCTGCAAACAGTGAGAATTTTACTTCCTCTATTCCTATTTGGATGCCTTTAATTTTTTTCTTGTCTAATTTCCCTAGCTGTAACTTCTAGTAAAATATTGAATAACAATGGTGACAGTGTGCATCCTTGCCTTGTTCCAGATCTTTGAGGGGAAGGTTTCAACTTTTCCATATTGAGTAAAATGTTGGCTGTGTGGTTTCATTTATGCCTTTTATCATATTGAGGAATTTTCCTGCTATTCCTATCCTTTGAAGTTTATCAAAAAAGGATGCTGGATTTTGTCAAATGCTTTTTTTACATCAATTGAGATGATCATGTGGTTTTTCTCCTTTAATTTGTGAAGGTGGTGTATTCCATTCATTGATTTTCATATGTTGAACCAGCCTTGCCTACAAGGAATAAATCTCATTTGGTCATGATGTATAAGTCTTTTGGTATGCTGTTGGATTCGATTTGCAAGTATTTTGTTGAGAATTTTTGCATCTATGTCCATCAGGGAGAATGGCCTGTAATTTTCTTTTCTTGTAGTATCTTCATCTGGCTTTGGTATTAGGGTGATGTTGACTTCTTAAAATGTGTTCAGTAATTTTTCTTCTTCAATTTTTTGGATGTTTTTAAGCAGGATTGGTGTTAATTCCTTTTGAAATGCTTGGTAGAATTCATCTATGAAGCCATCTGATCCTAGAAATTTCTTTGCTGGGATATTTTTGTTGAAGGATCCAATCTCTTTAAATGTGTTTGGTTTGTTAAGTTCTTGTAATTCTTGTAGTGTCAGTGTAGGTTCTTTTAGTGTTTCTAGGAATTTTTCCATTTCATCTAGGTTGTCTAATTTGTTGGCATAAGATTTCTCATAATAACTTCTTATGATCTTTTTTTATTTCTGTGTGGTTAGTCATAACTTTCCCCCTTACATTTCTGATTGTTTTTATTTGCATCTTCTCTCTATTTTCTTTGTTAATCTAGCTAGGTTTTTTGTCAATTTTATTCATCTCAAAGAACCAGCTTTTCATCCTGTTGATTTTCTTTTTTGTTGTTTTTCTCAATTTCATTTATTTCTGCCCTAATACTTATTATTACTTTCCTTCTGCTTGCTTTGCTGTTCTTTTTCTAGTTTTTTTAGTGTTTCATCAAATCTTTGAGTTTAGCTGTTTCTTCTTTTTTAATATAGGCATTTAGAGCTATAAATTTCATCCTTAAGACTGCCTTCACTGTATCCCATATGTTTTGATAACTTGTATCCATTTTCATTT
>JAQZBX010025765.1:16992-29429 GCA_029593785.1 Cabassous unicinctus | reverse complement strand
CATTTAATTAAATCAGTTTTGAAGCTATCAAACCTATCTCTGTTAGAGCTGGCCCCTACAATGTGCCAAGCCTTGATAATTTTATAGCTTACACTACCCCAAAAAAAGATCAGAGCAGAGTCCAGGAGCCAGGATTTTTCTGACACCTTCCTTCTTATCATTATTATTATCTTTTCTCTCCCTAACAGCACTTCCAGCCAGGGGCATGCCTTTGGTTCCATTTCTTTCAAGGTCTCATTTTAAAATGCCATCAAGAATGTTGACTGTCGACTAATGTGATAGCTGAAAAGTTTTAGTTTTTCTTGACATGGTAACCTTTAAAAGTAAAAAAAAAAAAATTGAAAGTGAGAGCCCTCCAAGAGAGACAAGAATAAAATCACCCTTTCTTTCACATTTTAAAAAATATTTTGTTGAATACCTAGTGCCAAGCACATGTCTACGTGTTTGGGATGTGTTACCGAACAAAACACAGAAAGACCCCCGGTCCTTGTGGAGTTTAGAATCAGTGGTGTTTGAGGAGGGGAAAGTGGCAGACTATGAGCAATACACACAATAAACAACTCTGTTACATAATGTGTTAGAAGGCAATAGGTGCTCTGGGAAAAAGAGAGCAGCGTGAATGGTATAACAATGGTGAAATGACAAGTAGTCGGTGCCTTTTCACATTGGGGCTGAGGGTTGTTTACAGAGGTTTCTGAAAATTCATGATTTTACCTTTTCTAGGTTCACCTCCTTTCCTTTTCCATGAAGTCTCAGGACTTTAACTATGATCTATGTGCTAATAACTTTCCAATGTATACCTCCAGTCCAGAGCTCTTCCGTGTATCCCAAATGTGCACCTACAACTGCTTTCTGGGCATCTCATCTGAATATCTAACAGGCATCTCCAGCTCAGGGTGCCCAAAGCCCATTCTGTTCTATCTACCCCACCTCCCATGCCCAAACTGGCCCGTCTTGATCCATGGCAATTCCATCCTCTGGGTTGCTCAGGCTAAAACCCTTGGGGTCTTTGTTAACCCTTCCTTTTCCTTAAGACTCCTTCATCTAACCTGACAGCGAATCCTGTCATCTATACCTTCACAATACCACCCTTATCATCACCCCACGAGCCCAAACCACATCCAATCCTGGTTGGATTTATCACAATGATCTCTTTAGTTGCCTCACTCCTCAACATTTACATTTACATTTATTCTCAACACTGTCTGGCCAAAGCCATCCTCCTACTTCTATGTCAGACCTTGCCCTTCCTCTGGTCAATTTCCTCTGACAACTCACTGCCTTACTCCTAAGGGACACCCTAACCCTGATCTGTAGCACCCATCAAGGACTGACCACCATTATCTCTCTGACTTCATTTCTTTCCATGTCCCTTCTCACTCATCCTTCTATACATGCTCTTGCCTCAAGGTGTTCCTTTGCACTTACTGCTCTCTCTGCTAGATATTACCTCTCCCCCCAAATCCAATCATCTCACTTCCTCACCTATCCCAGGTTTTAGCATTAATGTCACCCTTGCAGTAAGACCTCCCCTGAATGTCCTGTATAAATGGTAACTTCCATCCCCTCCAACATTCCCTGCCTTAGTTTTCCCCATAGCACTTACTACCATCTGACATACTACATATTTTACTTATTTAGGTAATCGTCTGTCACCCCATTTCCATGCACAAGAGCCAGACTTTTGTCAGAATGCTTCACTGTAGTGCTCACAGTACCTCAAAGAGTGCCTGACACACAATGGGCATTCCATCCATCTGGTGTGCCAGTCGTTTGCCCTGGAATCAACACTGCCTTAGGGGAATTACATGTTTCCTGTTATTTAATCCACAAGACATCTCTGTGAGGTAAGTGTATTTTACCCAGGGTGAAATTAGGGCTCAGATAAGTAGAGTGAATTGTCCAAGGTCAAGTATCTCCCACTAGTTAGACCTAGAATTGGAATTCATATTCCAAATCCCATACCCATCTCACCTGTGAGATATGACCAGGATGATAATGAATCTGGAAATCCCATCCTCATGGAAGGGTTAAAATAGCTGGATGATAAAACTGTTCCTTTCCTGGAAATGGATTTTTATAGGGGGATGCCTTGGAAGCACACTGATAAGGGTATAGGGGACCCAGAAAATGAGAAGGTATTGGAAAGCAGTGATATGGGCATGAAAAACAAGTGCATTCTTTACAAAGTCATGGGCATATGGGAGAGGGGGAAAGAAATTGCATTCACCAAGTATCTAGTGCATGTCACCATATATTGTACCAGAAATTTTCCATTATGTTAACACCAAGAAGCAAATATTATTCCTATTTGACAGAAACTGAAAAATAGGAGTCAAAGAATTTAAGTATAGCTTTCTCAAGATCATAAAGATAATCCAAGGCCATGAGGGATATATCCAGATATAGCATCTGTGTCTTCCATTCCACCAGTTAGGGGGTCTAGGGATCCTAACTAGTAAGAGGCAAGCTGGTATTAACAGAGTCAATCCATGGTTGTCTCTCTCCTGATTTTCCTTGTTTCTTAAAATGAACTCATCCATCCTTTTACCTGGGAACTTTCCCTGGGGTTCTCTTATCCATAGGGAATCAAAAAGTTATCTCTGCCTCTGTCATTTCTGACTAAACACGTTATAGCTGCTTTTCTCCTCATTAATACACCTGAGCATGCACATCACACTGTTTAATTGACAAGCAAACTTAGGCTGGGAATTGTCTTAAAAGGAAGTTTCTTTTGACAAATTACATTTGAGTGATTGATTGGCTTCTCCAGCGAAGGTGCCAGGACCACCCTTCTTCCCTGACTTGGATAAAGCTAAATGGTATAATGTAAAAGCTACTTCCTGTGCTCAACCTCTTATCAGCAGCGTACAAAACCACTTTCCTTTGAAGACAATCCCTACTGTTTGATAATATAAATTTATTTAGCAGGGCAATGAAACTTTTAGAGTCAGACAAATTGAAAGGGACTTAAACGCAATAAGGCTTGAAGTGTGGGAAAACAGGAAGGGTTTGGACATAGAGAGTATAAATGCAATCAAACAATCTCCATGTGTTATTTATTTAATCACGATGGTTCATTGCCTAAGTATAGCTTCATGTTAGTGGTAGAAAAACACAGAGCAAGGCTTCCTCAATTTAGCCTCACTTTTCTCATCTGTTAATGATCTCATAGGGTTCTTATTAGGAAAAATAGGACACCATATTTAAAATAGCCAGCATGTGCCTCCCCAGAGTGGTCTTATATAATTGTTAATAGAATGGACCGTGAAATTGGTCTGCCAGCTTATGTCTTATGTGGTTTTTTTGTTCCCCAATTGTTCCATTACTGCCTGTGTTAGATATTTTCTATTGTACCATTTTAGAGTTTCTGGTGTTTCATTTACTATGTAATTTTTGAGTTATTTTCTAAACGGTTGCCCAGTGGGTTACAATTAATGTCTTAATTTACAACAATCTAGTTTGGATCAATACCAACTTAATTTCAATAGTATACAAATATTTGCTTTTATATAGCTCTGTTTCTCCTCCCCTTTTAGGCTGTTTTTCCTTAAATTATAGCTTTATATATTGTGTGCCCTTCACCATAGATTAATAAATATTGTTTTATGCAATTGTATTTTAACTCAGATAAGGAAAAAGGAGTTACAAACAAAAAATGCATTAATACTCTTATATATATTTACCTATGTACTTATATTCCTAAGTGCTCTTTATTTATTCATGCAGATTTGAGATACTGTTTAGTGTCCTTCCATTTCTGCCAGAAAGATTTACTTTAGCATTTCTTGTAATACAGGTCTGTTAGTGACACATTCCCTGGGTTTTATTTATCTTTGGATGTCTGAGGATTTCATTCTTGAAAGATTATTTTTCCAGATACAGAATTCTTATTTAACAACCTTTTTCTTTCCCATTTTCTTTCATCCTCCATGTTTTCTGATAAGAAATCAGCAGTTAATCTTATTGAGGATTCCTTATACCCACTTCTTTCTTGTTAATTTCAAGTTTCTATCTTTGTTTTGATTTTAACAATTTGATTTTATGTCTGTGTTTGAATAATTTTGAGTTTATCCTACCCGGAGTTCATTGAGCTACTTGGATGTGTAGGTTATTTTTTTATAATCAGATTTGTTCAACTTTTGGCCATTATTTCCTTAAATAGTCTTTCTACCACTTTTTCCCCCTCCTCACCTCTGGGTCCCTTATTATGCATACATTGGTTTACTTGATTATGTACTATGGATCTCTGCAACTCTGCCCACTTTACTTCATTCTCTTTTTCTTTCTGTTCTTCAGACTGAATAATATCAATTATTATAATTATTAATATTATATCTATAGATATATATTATCAATATATATTCTTTCTTCCATCTGCTCAAATTTGCTGTCAAGCCCCTATAATGAATGTTTCTTTTTAGTTATTGTACTTTTCAACTCCAGAATTTCTATTTGGTTCCTTTTTCATATTTTGATCTCTTTACTGATATTCTTTATTTGAGAAATGAGTTGACTTTAAATAATGGGAATTTACTGGCTTACAGTTTGAGGCTGTGAGACTGTCCAAATCAAGGCATTATCAAGGTGATACTTTCTTTCCAAAAACTGGCTGCTGGCAACCCTGGGCTCTTCTGACACATGGCAAGGCACATGGCAGTGTCTGCTGGTCTCTCCCTTCTCTTCTAGGATTCTTTGCTTTCAGATTCTTGCTTCTGTGTCTTGCTCTCTTTTTGTCTGAATTTCTTTCTCTTATAAAGGAACCCAGTAAGAGGATTAAGATCTACCTTGAGCCATGCCTTAACTGAAGTAACCTCATCAAAAGGTTCTATTTACAATAGGTTTACACCCACAGGACTAGATTAGCTTTAATAACATGATTTTCGGTAGTACATACAGTTCCAAACTACCATGGACAAAATTCTCATAACTTCCTTTGTCTCTTTGAAAATATTTTAATATCTGATTTAAAGACTTTGTCTAGAAATTTCCATGTCAGGGCTTCCTCAGTAATAGTTGCTATTGATTGCTTTTATTTGTGTATCATCCATATTTCCTTATTTCTTACATTTTTAAAAATTTTTTTGTTGAAAAGTGGTCATTTTTAGTATTAAAATGTGAGAACTCTAGGAATCAGAGATCTTCCCCCTCCCCAGGGAGTGCTGCTTATTGTACTTTTTAACGTTTGTTGCTTTGTTTTGTTTTAGTGACTTTTCTGGGCCAGTTCTTTAAAGTCTGTATTCTTGGTCATGTGTGGCCACTGAAGTCTCTGTTCTGTTAGCAGAGTGATCAGGTAATGATTGGACAGAGATTTCCTTAAAGGAAGGAAAAGCCTCTCAGACTTTCTTGGGGTACTCTGTTCATATGGGCATGCCTTCCATCATCAGCTAGGCAGTCACAACTATGCTGTAGCCTTCACCTCCTGCTTGCACAGAGATTCAAGGTCAGCAAGAGTTGAGAGCTTAGAGTCTTCTCAGGACCTTCCTGAGCATGCCACAGCCCTTCACATACATGTAACCTTCTTGATCCTCAGGATATATTGGAGCTTTTCAAAACCCATATAGGCCTCTTATCCCCAAGTCTTAACACCCAAGATTTTTTGTTTGGTCTATTGTTTGTCCAGTTGTAAATTATCACCTCATGCAGCAGGAATTAAAACATTTGACTGTAGATGTTTTTATAAATGCCTCCCAGCTAGTGGCTTTATCACTGAGTGAGTTTGGCATCAGGCAAAATAAAGACAAGATTTTTTTTCTTTTAGGCAGGGGTTCCATTTATTTATCATATTTAAAGTATAACAGGATAAAATAAAGAGCCACTTTTACAAAGACACACACACACACTTTTTGGCACACGTGCTCCTTCTGAAAGGCCTTACTACAACAATATATAAGGACTAAAAACTGCAATGTAGTTTACCATCAGATGTCATTCTTTTAAAGTTTGATGATATGTGTTGCCATTCTGCTCAAACTTTCCATTGTTTCACTTTTAGCAACATAGATGTGAAGAAAATTGGTGATTCAGTAAAAAACAAAATTTTGAAGTCCATCTGTCCTATGTACTATACTAAGAATTATGCTAGAGGTTAACGAGAAGCGTTCAATACAATGGTTCATGTCTTTGTAATTACAGACTGTGTATAGCACAGAGCAAAAGGGCAGTCAGAAAGAGGGCTCTACACATGGATTCTTCCTGCTTTCTTGTACTTAAAAGTGCTTTATTTGTGAACCCTGACTTATAAACTATAGTCTTGTAAATGGAACCCCTGAAAAAGCAAAAGATAAAAGAAGAGTGGTAAAAGATTTCCTAATATGGAGGGTAATAAGAAAAGAGACAGTAGAATAACAGTAAAGGCAAGGAAGAAAGATTCCACTGAAGATTTTGTGAATAGAAGGGAGATGACTGATTCAGAAAAGCAATGCAAATACAATGAAGTATTTTAAAGACATATGAAATAAATAGAAAATATAATTTTGACTCTATCATTTGAGACTTAAGTATATATGAAAGGGTGATAGAAGTATGTTAACACAAAGAATATGCAATTGTGAAGTTATGAAGAGAAACACAGGCAATACTGTATAAAGGTGTGATAAGGTTCAAATTGTCATGAAAATAGTATTAATGATAGCCGTCATGATATAATAATGGCTAACATCGAGTTACTACGCACCAGTGCTGTGTGCTAGACACTTTCCTTAAAGTATCTTATGTAATCCTAATAAAATACCCTTAACAAACGATATTTCTCCATCTTAAAAATGAAAAAGCTGGGACTCAGAAAGGATACCTCATGTAAAGCCAAGTACATAATCAGTATGTATAAGATTCTAGGTCTCAAATCAGTTCTTGTATTCAAAGGCAATATTATAAACTGCTGTGCTTTACTACTATCAGTTATTTAGTGACTTTGGATGCAATTAAGTCTTAAACTCTCAAATCTCAGTGGACAAAGACATATGTGTTTGTGTGTGTGCACACACCCCCACTTATATACACACATATATACATAGTTTACACACACACACATATCTTCTTACAGTATTAAAAGAAACCGTATATTTTTAAAATAACAGTTTTAGATTTAGGAGTGAATAATAAAATATTCCAAAACCTAAAACAAGTTACTGTATTAATCAGTCAGTTAAATGATAAATGATCAGATCACTCTTTCAAATTGCAAGCACATTGTAGGTACCTTCACTTGGATGTATAATGAGCATCTCAAATTTCAAGTGTTCATGGGACATTGTCTTGGTGGGTGGAGATCCTCACAGTAACCAAAAGAAAATTGAATTCCCATCCTCAGGAGTTCTGCTACATTCTTTAATAGGACAGCAAGAACCCCCTGAGTGCAAGGGCAGTACCTAGTGAAGGAAGACAGACCATTACTCCAGGCCCTTGATATTGATGATTGTACTTATGAACCTTTTCTTGTGAAACTGAAACTTAGCCAAATATTATATACTGCCTAAGAGTTACCTCCTGAAAGCCTCCTTGTTGCTCACATGTGGCCTCTCTTTAAGCCAAACTCAGCATATAAACACATTACCATTCCCCCAGTATGGAGTCTGTCTCCTGGGGATGAGCTTCCCTGGCACCAAGGGATAATGACCAAGCACCAACTAGCAATGCATCTGGAAAAATACCTTAACCAAAAGGGGGAAATGGTAAATACAAGTGAGTTTTCATGGCTAAGAGATTTTAAATGGGTCAGGAATTCATTCCAGAAGTTACACTTATTCATGTTTCAGCAGGATCTCATTGACTGCCACAGTAAACAGTGCCTCAAATAGCAAGGTCCCTGGGGGCTCTAGAGACATCCAGAAACTATAAGCAGGGCAGATAGTTCAGGAATTTGGCACCCTATCAGTGGGCCTTACTTTGGAATTTATGCTCCCCAGTATAACAGAATTAGATTCCTTTATAGATTCTGTACACATGGTTCTTCTGCCCCTTTTATTTGTACCTATAATTAGCACTATACTTGATAAATATATGTCCCAGAGACTTAAATCTTTTGTCCGTCCATGTGCCAGTTGAACCCTGAATTCCAGCAGAGTTGTAACACCTACTCTCCAGTTCATTGAACTCACCCAAGACAATTAACAAGGAGATGATGACGGAGAAAACCCATCCCAAGAAACAGAGAGTGTCTGCAACTGCAAGCAAGATAGTTCCACCCATCTGCCCCATGGGATCTAAGCTCTCTCTTAATTAGAAGCAGAGTAGATATCACCATCCCAAAATCCTCAAGATTGAGGAATGAACAATAGACTAAAATAGACTTATTACTTTCTACTCTAGTATTATTATTATTCTAGCAATGGAAGAACTCTTATCATTGATATAAAAGCTGTGGCCACCAGAGTTTCTGAGGGATGGGAGATGGAAGAATAGGTGCAATATGGGAGAATTTTTGGGACATTGACGTTGTCCTGCCTGGCATTGCAGGGATGGATACAGGACATTACATACTTTGTCAAAACCTACAAAATTGTGTGGGACAGAGTGTAAACTATAATGTAAACTCCATGGTTAGTAGCAATGTTTCAATACGTGTTCAGCAATTGTAACAAATGTACCACATTAATGAAGGGTGTGGGAAAGTGTGGGAGGGGGAGGGAGTGGGGCATATGGGAATCCCTTATATTTTTTATGTAACATTTACATAATCTAAACCTCCTTTAAAATTAAAGAAAATTAATTTTTTTAATGCAGTAAATTAGAGAGTGATTAGAATAAAAGAGAAAAAATAAAGCAAAGAATAGAAAGTGTGGGGAGATGAACATTTTGGTAAGGTGGGGAAAAAGCCCACACTGGAAAACAAAGAAGTGAGGGAGTGAGCCATAGAGATATGGAACAGCATTTATGCAGAGGGAACAAAAAGTGCAAGACCCTGAGGCAGGAGTGTGCTGGTATGTCTGAGGAAGAGTGGAGGCCAGCTTGACTGGAGTGGAAAAAGAAGAGTGAAGTAGGTGTTGAATTGGGGTAGTTTTCAGAGAGACCATTCATGAAAGTCTTTGGTGAACAGGAAGAATGACTTGGGCTTGACAGAGAGCCATTGAAGGGAAGTTTTGGGGAAATATCAGGAGTTCTGTTCCAGTCATATGAATTTTGAAATATTCATTATATAAAGACAAGTTTTTGGGCCAGCATTCCAGAGAGCTAAAACACAGTCCACAAAATGGCAATTCTTTGTGAGTAGGGTTAATTCTGCTCTATCTTTGGCTAAGAATGCAGGCTGTTGTTTTCAAGGCTGCCTCAGAGATACAGAGTGAGAACCGGGACTAGGGTAAATTAAAATACTATAAAGCTTGCTGTTCTTACAAAGATTCAGGTGTTTGTTTGGCTTTGAATAAGCACTCTTGGTATTGCTGCAAGCTTTGGGTTACTTTCCAGAGCTTAAAAAGTTGATTCTGACACTTTTTGACAGTTTTTCTGTTGTTTGTGTGGAGGGGTAGAATTTTGGAATCCCTCACTCCACCATTTTTGCTGACTTCATCTGTCTGTATGAATTTGATATTATTTTTCCCATTTCCTGTATAGTAGTGAGTCTCTACATGAAAAGGTTTGAGATTAGATGCACTATCTAATTAACAACGATTGCACTGCAAACATGACTGACATGTGAACATGAGGTAGTCTCCAAACTACCCCACATCACTTAGTTTCTTAGGTCCTCATGTCATGTAATTTCCCAACTAAAGCAAGAAACAGTCTGAATTAGGACTCTGATTATTTTCTAGGTTTCTGTTTGGTAGGACTTCTCCTTAACTTGAAGACAATCTAGTTATTCTTTTCTCAGAGCATTTTGAACAAGTAATTCATCCAGATGGAAGCAAGTCCCATAATCACAATGCTCAATAAGAAGAACTGTCTATCTAGAGTTATCCAATGGAGACATTAGAACTATTTTAATGATTTTTTTAGTGAAGTACGAGAAACATATAGAAAAGTATACAAACCATAAGCAAAAAGTCTGAGCAATTTTTGAAAAATAAGCACACCTGTGTAACCAGTACCGGGATCAAGAAAAGAACACCATAAGTATCCTGGAAGAGCCCTGGGTGACCCCTGCCAATAACCACCTCCACTCTCTCTGCAAAGTTGTCCACTTGTCTGATTTACTACAGTGTATATTAATTTTAGTTATTTTTGGACTTACATAAGTGGAGTCATATAGTATTTTCTCTCTTTCCTGTCTGGCTTATTTTGTTCAAAACACTATTTGGGAAATTCTTCCATGCTTTTGCATAGAGTTGTGGCTTGCTTGTTATATTACTTTATAGTATTCTGTATTTGAAAATACCACAATTTATTTCCCTATGATTTGGATTTTTTCCAGCCTGAGCTTATTATTAATTAGTCCACTGTACTTATCCCCATACCTACCTTTTGATAAGCGTATACACTCCTTCCTCTTAGACATATATCCAGTAGAAAAATTTCTTGGTCATTCGAAATGTACATGTTTAGATTTAGCCAGTAATGCCAGTTTTTCAAAGTGGTTTTACTAATTTACACTCCCACCAGCAATATGTGAAAATACTGGTTATCTGAACACATAGTATTTTCATTGTTTCTCTTTTAATCTTTCTGGTGAGTATATAGTTATATTCCAGTGTTGATTTGATTTACATTTCCTTGATAACCAATGAAATTGAGCATCTTTTCATAAACTTACAGGCCATTTGGATACTGTCTTAGTGTGGTGGATTGAATTGTGTATCCCAGTTTGGACAAGTTCTTGGTCTTGGTCAGGATTCTGGTGGATATGGAGCCATTGTTAAAAGGATCTCTTGAAGATTTTACTTCAGTTAAGGTGTGGCCCAACTGTATCAGGTTGGACTTTAATCCAGATTACTGAAGTCCTTTATAAGCAGAATGAAATACAGATACATAGAGAGAAGTCCATGGGGAGAAGCCAGAGTCATCAGAACCCAGAGGAGAAAAGAGAAAATGTTGCCATGTGCATTGCTATGTGGTAGATAACCAAGGACCGAGGATCTCTAGCAGGCAGCCCCAGAATGTCAGTCTTGGGAGACGGAAAGGCATCACCCTACTGATGCCTCAGTTTTGGACTTCTCCTAGTCTCAAAACTATGAGCCAATAATTCCTGTTGTTTGGCATTTGTCACAGCAGCTGCTGAAACAAATACCAAACTATGGGTTGACTTAAACAATGAGAATTTATTGACTCACAGTTTCAAAGGCTAGAAGATTTGCTTCTTCCCATGGTCAGTACCATTCTGGCTGACCAGCAATCTTTGGGTTCCTTGGCTTGTCCATCATATCACAAAGCCATAGATATAGATTAAGATTAGGAACATATTTTCCTTTTTGGAGGTACATAACTCAATCTATCACAGATATCCTCTTAGTGCCTGTATTAGTCAGCCAAAGGGGTGCTAATGTGAAATACCAAAAATGGGTTGGTCTTTATAAAGGGTATTTATTTGGGGTAGAAGTCCACAGTTACCAGGCCATAAAGCATAAGTTTCTTCCCTCACCGAAGTCCATTGTCACGTGTTGGAGCAAGACAGCTGCCTACATTTGCCCAGGGTTCAGGCTTCTTGGGTTCCTCTCTTCCCAGGGCTGCGTTTCTCTCCGGGCTTAGCTCCTGTTTCCTCCACAAGGTCAGCTGTAGGCGATCAGGCGAACGGCTCACTTCTCTTCTCCTGGGGCCTTCTTTCCAACATCAAAGCTGCTTCTCAAAGACTGCTTTTCAAAACCTGCTCCATCTGTCCTTTGCCTTGCCTTTTATATTCGATTCCCCACCCACCAAGGGGTAGGGCTCAACACCCTAATCATAACCTAATCATGCCCAGATTAACAGATCAGTTTACAAGAATGATCCAATTATATTTTTGGAATTCATAATTACATCAAATTGGCCAATGGTTACAGTGCCTTTTCAAGATTTTTGCCCAATTTTCTCCTGAGTTTTCTATCATTTTCTTATTGATTTGTAGGAGGTCTTTATATATATGGAATAAAGTCCATTGTTGGTTACATGTATTGAAAATATTTTCCCCATTGTGTAAAAATTGCATTTTTACAATTTTAATGAAATCTTTTGATGCAAAGAATTTTTCAATTTCAACTAAACTTTTAAAACTAATTGGAACTTATCAATTTATTGTTAATGTTCTGTAATTATGTGTCCAGGATATTGGTGATTTGTGCCTTCTCAATTTTTTTTTTGGATCAGTCCTTACAAGAGTTGTACAAATTATATTAACCTTTCAATAACACCAATGCCTTTTTCTGTGCATTCTTTCTAGAGCATGTTGGTTTTCTTTATCATTAATTTCTTATCTTCAATATTTCTTTCCTTCTACTTTCTTTGATTTTAATTTTTTGTCATTTTCTAATCTTGATGTGCATAATTAGATCATAAATTTTCAGACTTATCTTTTTTTTTTTTTTTTT
>JAQZBX010025765.1:0-16892 GCA_029593785.1 Cabassous unicinctus | reverse complement strand
TGATTTCTCTTTTGGTTCCACTGATTTCAATTATTTGAAATTCATTGAAATTGCCTTAAGGCCGAACATATAGTTAGTTTAACTTAATGTTCTGTGGGCATATAAAAACAATGTGCAAATTGTACATATAGTCAGTTTTGGTGTACTTGTTCTACTAGTGAATGAGAAGCGTTGTGTTAAAATGATTGTAGATTTATCTCTTAAGTTTATCAATTTCTGCCTTTTGTATTCCTAGGCTTTGTTAGCAGGTACATACAAATTTAGAATTTTTACCTATTCCTGGTAGACTAACACTTTGATTGCCATGGAATGACCTTCTTTAATCTTTAGTGATACTTCATTTCATAAAGTCTACTTTGTCAGACATTGCTGTAACTACACTTTCTTTTGGTTAGTGTTTGCATGATATATCTTTTTTTTTTCTATCCCTCTATTTCAAAGTTTCAATACCCCTTATATTTAAGTTGTCTTTCTTAAGTAGCATAGAGTTAGTTTCATTATTTATATTCACTCTGACAATTCTTGTCTTTTAATTAAAAATACTTAGTCTGTTCACATTTAATGTAATTTCTGATATGTTTTGGTATATTTCTTTGATTTTACTATTTTTTTCTATTTTCCTATCTGTTCTGTGTTTGATTTTATTTGCTTTTCATCCTCTTTTGGACTGGTTATTTTTATTTTGCATTTTTTTCTCTATTTACTTGTCTTTCATAAATTTCTTAACCTATTTTTGAGTGGTAAACAGAGAATTTACAATGTATAAACTTGATTGAACAAAACATTTTCCAGTAAACTGCAAGATTGTAAAACAGTTAAAACATATTAAATCAAAATATGTTAAGTCCATTTAATCCCCTCACTGACTCTCATTTGCTGGTATGGTAATACATATTTAATTCTTTATATATGGAAAATCCCATGAAAAATTGTAATTTTTGTTTTATGCAATTGATATTCTTTTAATTCAACTCATCTCTTTACTCTCTCCCTTGCTCTACATTCCTTCTTTTGTTTCCTTCTTTCTATAAGGTACCATTTTCCTTTTGCCTGAAGCATTCCCGTCAGTTTCAGTAGATTTTTTTGTTTCAAATTATCTCAGTTCTTGTTGTTTAAAAATATTTTCATTTCACCTTCATTAAGTTAGACTTTTTGATGTGTACTGAATTCTACTTTGTCAATTATTGTCTTTAATTACATTGTTTTCCATTGTTTTTTCTGGGAAATCACTTCTCATTCTTATTGTTTCCTCAAGTGAAAATTATGATTTTTCTCTTGCAGTTTTTTAGATTTCCCCCTTGTTATTTCAT
This sequence comes from Cabassous unicinctus, assembly GCA_029593785.1. NCBI lineage: Eukaryota > Metazoa > Chordata > Mammalia > Cingulata > Chlamyphoridae > Cabassous > Cabassous unicinctus. The sequence continues at coordinate 15,582 of JAQZBX010025765.1, read as the reverse complement.
TTCAGTGTTACTATTTTTCTTACTTTATAGTTGAAGTAACTCTTTACTCTATGGATTGTTATTTTTCTTCAGTTTTGACATTTCTCAGCTAATTATATCTTTAATTATTACTTCTTTTCTCATTTTCCTTTTTTCTTTCTGAGATGCCAATTACACATATGTTCCTTATATATCTTAAACTCTTTTTTGTCTTTTTTTCATCCTTTTATCTCCCTGGGCTTTCTATTTTCATTGTTTATTTTCTGTCGACCAGTCCTTTCTAAATTTCTGTTACCATATTTTTAGTTCAAGATTTTCATTTTGATTCTCACTAGATTATAGTTTTCTGCAGAAATTTTCCATCTTGTCTCATATTTTCTTGAACATATTAAATTGCTCCATCTTTAGCACCTCTTGATTTTTTAGTCAGTTTATCTTCTGTCATGGTATATTTGGTAATCTTTTTTCAGTATACTTTTCTAAAGGAAAAGGACTGATTTTCAACAACTCCACAGTTTCATAATATATAATCATTATTATAAAACATAATAATATTTCTTTAAGATAGTCAAATATTGTTTTGTAATTGTTGATGGAATAGCTGATATTTTGTATGAAGAATTATAAACATAATTTTAGTATTCAGGTGAAATTATCATTCCTCAAAGAGGATATACTTTTGTTTCTGGGAGGCACTTGGTTAGTAAATGATTTTCTTAGTCCAATTAAGAACTCAATTTATTTAGGTCTAGGTTACTGTATTAGTCAGCCAAAGGGGTACTGATGCAAAATACCAGAAATGTATAAAGGGTATTTATTTGGGGTAGAAGCTTACAGTTACCAGGCCATTAAAGCATAAGTTTCTTCCTGTGCCAAAGCCTGTTTCAATGTGTTGGAGCAAGACAGCTGCTGATGTTTGCCAGGGTTCAGGCTTCCTGGGTTCCTCTCTTCCTGGGGCTTTCTTCTCTCTGGGTTCAGGCTTGCTTCACTCCACAAGGCCAGCTGTAGACTATCAAGTGAACGGCTTGTCTCTTTTCCCGGAGCCTTCTTTCCTTCCCCACAACCAAGCTGCTCGGTGGGCTTACATCCCTGCGCTCCAGCATCAAAACTCTGCATCAGAACTTCCACTCAAAAAACTCCAACTCTGTCATTTGCCATGTCTTATCTTTGAGACCCCACCCACCAAGGAGCGGGGCTCAACACCCTACTGATGTGGCCCAACCAAATCCCTAATCATAACTTAATCATGCCCAGATGAACAGACCAGTTTACAAGCATAATCGAATATCTATTTTTGGAATTCATAACTATATCAAACTGTCAAACTGCTACAGTTACGTTCGTGGAATTTGGTCTTTTTGTTTAGTCTTACTCATGGTTCAAGATTCCAACCTAAAGCCTGGAGTGTTTAACTGGGCCTCACACCTTGGCAGGTCCTGAACTCCAAATTTTGACTTCCTACACTTATGATTTACTGAAGGTTCTGCTCGTATTTTCAACTCATTTGCCTTTGGTTGCTGGGTGGTGGCATTCATGGCAGAAGGAAGAATGCAAGGAAAAGCATGGAGAAAGAAAAAGCATGGAGGATTGTTCATGGAGGGAATACAAGAGAAGCAGCAAGGAGAAATTTAGGCAGATTGAGTTTTCAAAGGGCCTTGACCGTCATGATGAGGAATTTGGATTTATCCTATTGGATGAAAGCCAAGGCTGTTAATCAGGGAAGTGAATCTCTCTGACTATTTACAATCTTCCTATGGGTTGGTACTCAAGTACTTTTGGCCAACTTTTCTTGCCCTTCCTTACAAAGGACCTAGTCTATTCCATGTGAATGGATGAACACATTCTCCTCAGTGGTAGCTCCTTTGAGATTTTACCAGGATGGGAGGCAGGTCTCTCAACATCAGAAGGAAAATTTTTACACACAGATTTCCAAAGAGTATGTGACTGCCCTCTAAGGGGAAATACTAAGAACCACCAGTGCTTGCTCTGAAGGTTGAGATGTGAAACCCAGAAGCCCTTTCTTATTTCCATTCTTGCCTGTGTTTGCAAACACATCTACTTATAAAAGATGAGCACTATTCAGTAATATTAAAATGAAGAGAAGCAACACTCCAAGTTCTGCACTTTTAAAAATCTCCATGACTTAATTATTTGCATTCATTGTTTCTCCAAGGTTGGAATTTTTCATTTTATTCTGCAGACATTTACAGGTTTGTTTTTTATATTGATTTGGTTAGAATCTCCGAAATGTCATTTTGGCCTACTGGCAATTCTTTCAATTCAGAAAGAAACAAATGAAGTTGAATTGTTTCTGAGACTATTCATTTGAGTAAGAGACATATTTTTTAATTATTCAAATACATACATGAGCCAAGATGTTTCCTTCTTTAATAACAAATTAATTTTTCCTCACTAAATTACAAACCTACCTCCTATTCATACTCTCCTCTTAAATGTCATTTTAAAGACAGTTTCTTGGGTAATATTGGAAGAATTTGAAATTCAAAATAAGAAGCTATTTCCTCGCAAACAAAGTTAGTAGAATTATGCCTTTTTGTGCTTTGCTACTATAGCTTCAGGTGACAAGGATTCTCAAATCTGGCAAGAATTCCCCCCCTGTCCCCACCCTCCTCAAGTTTGAGGCAAAGAGTCTTTACAAATGCTAGGCATATCTGTGCTTTCCTTTCTGCCCATAAAAGTCAGCAAATAATGTCTAAGAATTATTAATCCAAGAGCTATGAGCATAGTGAAATGGACAAGAGAGACGGAGGGGGGAGGTGCGGGACCAGGCATAAGTTGATTTTAAGCAGTTTGGCATAGGCCTGGTCCATATTGGGGTTATGAGTTAGAACAAATGGGATGAATCAAAGATGTTATGGAAAAGAACAGACGGGGCTTGTGTGATGGTTTGAAGCTGTTGTGTACACCAGAAATATGTGTTCTTAAAGCTAATCCATTCCTGTTTGTGTTTGATTAGCTTACTTCAGTTAATGCATGGCCCAGGGTGGTTCTTATTCCTCTTACTGGAGTCTTTATAAATAGGATGAATACAGAGGGAAAGGCATAGAAGCCAGAAGCTGTAAACAGCAAAACCCAGAAGAGAAGGGAGAGACCAGCTGCCATGTGCCTTGCCATGGGACAGAGGAGTCCAGGATCACCAGCAGCCAGTCCTCAGAGAGAAAGCATTGCTATGATGATGCCTTGATATGGACATTTTTCTCAGCCTTAGAACTGTAAGTTTGTAAGAAAGTAAGTTCCCATTGTAAAACCCAGCCCATTTCTGGTTTATTGTTTTCAGCAGTCTAGCAAACTAGAACAATTTGGCAGAATTAATCTCCTAAAAGTTGAGGCAGGGAACTTAGATATAAACTTCACCAGCTTTGTATTAGACATAGTATATGCTCTAGTTGCTCATCCCTGTGATATATCCTCAGGTTATATCACAAGCCTAACACAGAATAGGATGCTCAAAAAATATTTGATTAACTTATAAATGAAAATAATAAATGAGTGATCACATCACCACTATTCTTTAATTAGCTATTTCTAGTTTTAGCTTTAAATGAAAATATTTAAATAAAATCTTAAAATCTGAAGTTTTATGATATCCTTTAGAAAAGCTGTCAAAAATAATTTGCAATTTTTTTCAGAAATTAATATGAGCAAGCTTTCAAAATGAGAGGCTCTTCAGTGATCTTTGAATAAGTATCTCAGTATTCCCCCAGATCCCCAAGATACTTTCTCAGAAACTAGATGGTGGTCAATTCAATAAACCCTCTAATCTTTCTGTCAGTTTGGCTAAATCTCACCTTTCCTAAGTCCTACTTCCATGAGAAGTGAATAAGGAACACAATGGTCGCTTGATTCTACAAATTTTTTTACAATATTATCAATAGGACAAACAAATTTCCTAAGTCAGTGGTCAGTATTTCCTAACAAACATCTATTCTTCATAACATTACCTAATATGATGATGGGGGAAAAAATGTGCTCTGAAGAGAGAGAATTTCAGAAATCCTGAATTAAACAATGGCAAAGCCTTTCTACCACTCATCTCCAAGGAGTGTTTAGTATTCTAATGTGTAATGGAGACTATAGCACTGCCTTCCCTCTCCTGTTTTTCATTTCCTTTGATCAGAACATCCTATTGGACAACATCCTTATGGCAGTTTGAAATTATTTTATGACTCCCCAAAAGAGAAAGATTATGTTTGTGGGCTGGCCCACTCCTGTGGGTGTGAGAACTTTTCAATTGGACTACCTCAGTGAGGCATGACTTAGGTTAAATCTCTATCCTCTTGCTGAGACTGATTTAAAAAAACAGAGACACACAGGAAAAGGGAGCTCTGCCACTTTTGATCCTGCCATGTGACAGAAAGGAGCTAAGGCCCTGAGGAGAGATGAGTCATATTCCTCAAAGCTTGCAGCTGAAATCGAGAAGAAAGCAGAGCAGCTGGTCCTGAGAGAGGAGGCCCAGGAATAGAGCTAGTCTATTCCTGGTTGCCCACAGTTGATCTCCAAGAAGTACCTCTATGGTGCCTTGAGTTGAACTTTTCACACCTCAGAATTCTAAGCTTTTACCCCAAATAAATGCCCTTTATAAAAGCTGACACATTCTGGTACTTTGCATTGGCACCCCTTTGGTGAAATAAAACACTTCTATAGAACACTCTTAGGGAAAACCTGCTTGTAGCAGTTTGATATTGCTTATGAATTCCAAAAATAGATATTGGATTATGTTTCTAAACTGGTCTGCTCCTCTGGGCATATTAGATTATATTGGATTCAGAGGTTTCACTTTCACTTGATTAAATAATGATTAAAGCTTTGATTGGGCCACATCAGTAGGAACGCACCACAGAGAAGGGAAGTTGGAGTTTTGATATTGGAGCCCTGGGAAGTAAACACACAGAGAAGCAGATATGTGAGGAAGGAGAGAAGGCTCCATTAGACACGGCAGAGGCCCAGGGAAGAGAGACAAGCCATTAGCCTGGTAGTCTACAGCTGGTCTTGTGGAGAGAGCAGAGCAGCTGAGCCTGGAGAGAAGCGAGTTACTAGAGAGAGATGAGACTTATCCCAGTCTACAGCTACTATTGGAAGAAGCTGGGATGGACCACAGAGCCTTGAGAGAAGAGGAAGCCTGAACCCTTGCAGCCATCTTGCTCCAACACATGGCAACAGATTTTGGTGAGGGAAGTAACTTATACTTTATGGCCTGGTAACTGTAAGCTTCTACCCCAAATAAATACCCTTTATAAAACCTAACAGATTTCTGGTATTTTGCATTAGCATACCTTTAGCTGACTAATACACTGTTCTAAGGATTTCATGCATAATTATTTCTCAAATCTTAATAAATATTTGCCAAATAAACACTTTATATCCCCAAATAGCTTATGAGCTATGCGAGAACAATCTAGAGTTGTTGACTTCTTGTATTTTATATGTGTCAACTGGCGACTAAGTGACTTATTTCCTGACTGGCTGGCTAGCCTACTGGCCAAGATGATGGAAGGCAAGGCTGCAGTACTGTGGGGATTGCCAACAGTGAGGTGTGTGAGAAGTTGAAATTTCCAAGGCACCTGGGGCAATTTTCTCTGCCTTAGTGAAACAATCACTGCTAGAATTCTGTCTTGCTTTCTTCTGTTAGCATTGAAAGGTGATGTCAGAATCCCTTTCTTATTGTGTGAAAATTCCACTTAAAGGAAAATTGCCAAAGGAAGATATTTTTTCTTCTGCTTGCCACCTGGCAGTTTAAAAACCACCCACACCAGGGAGATTGTCTGCCTTTCAGAAGCCACCCTCACCTGCTCAGGAAAACCTCCGATCTCTGCGTGGAGAATTCAAGGCCACACAGGGGATCCAAAATGGGACTGAGGACAGACCATGGCATCTAGAATGCTCCAGACTACAGAACACTTCTTTGTGCCTCCTGCCCCCTGTCTCCTTCCCTGGTGATTCAAGATAATTCAAAGCAGGAAAGACCATAAAACTACAAACACAGACTGTGAGAGAGGAGGGTGGAGGGAGAGACTCACATAGAGGAATCAAATTTCCACCCACTTTGTTCTTCTCACTGAAATCTCCACTTAGGACCCCATGTTTTCTTTGTTTTCCAAAGGAAGTCCTGGTTTTTGAAAGTAGGATGTTTGGAAAAGGAGAGAAGAGTGAACCCTAGGTGAGAAAAGGATAAAGAATGGGCAGGCTGGGTGCCTGCCTACTTAATTTGCTAAGATAAGATCCTAAAGGGCCAATATTGCTCTTCCTTATTGAAATACTGTGCATTTTTATTGATTCTTCTTTTGGTTGACCCCTATATTAGTCAGCCAAAGGGGTGCTGATGCAAAGTATCAGAAATCTGTTGGCTTTTATAAAGGGTATTTATTTATAGTAAAAGTTTACAGTTACAAAGTCCTTAAGAGTCTAACTCAAGCTTGCTTTCTCACCAAAGTCACTTGCCATGTGTTGAAGCAAGATGGAGGGTGATCTCTGCCTGGAATCTCAGGGCTTCCTATATGAGTCTTCTGGCATAGGGCTCATTTTTTTTATGGGCCTTCTCAGCTGCTCACCTGCCCTGTTCTCTTCAGCTGCAAACTATCAGGCAAATGGCTAATCACTCCCTGGAGCTCCAGGATCAAAACAGACAAAGTTCTCTCCTCTTCCGTGTGTCTTCTTGAGTGAGTGTCCATTTTCATCATCCCACCAAGGGGTGAAATCAAAGCCCTAATCTTAACAGGTAATTTAATCAAGACATGCAGCTGAATCTAATGCATTCAAAGGGTGTCACACCCAGAGGAATAGATGAGTTTACAAACATAATCTCTCTTTTTGGGGTTTGTAAATAATCTCAAACTGCCACACTCCACCCTCTGAATCCCAAAAAGATATTACAATATTCAAAAAACCTTAAACCCCTTCAGTTAGCAATGCTAAGTATAAAATCACATCACAATTAGTTTATAGAAATACAGTTTGTCTTGAGGCAAAGTCCCCCACTGGCTGTAGACCTGTGAAACTTACAAAACAATTTATCTGCTTCTAATATACAAACGGACAGACATAGGATAAACATTTACATTATCACAAGGAGAATTAGGGAGGGAAACATGCATCACTGGTCCCCAACAGTTCCAAAAACTTGCAGGGCATACTCCATTAGATTTCAAAGTCTGAGAGTCACTCTTTTTTTCTTCTTCTTCTTCTTTTTTAAATTTTTATTCTCCCAAAGGGATGCACCATTCCTGGAGGTACTGCAATACCAGATCAATGCATGGAGTGCATGGAGCAAGCCCTTATTCCATCTCCCTGTTCCAAAAATTCATTTAATATCTTGTCCTCAGATAGTGGATGTATCAGATATTAAACTGATAAGAACAGATAAGAGTCATTCTTAAGATGATGGTTTCTTCTCCCTGGGGCCTCATGGGGGCTGACCCCTTCCACAGGCTTTCCCAATGGCCATTTTCTTGGTTCCAGCCTTGTCAAGGATCTGGGTGGGACCAAGATCCAGACCTCACCCTCCAAGAACATTGAGGTGATGGCCACACTTCACCCAATCTCTGGGGTAAAGTCTCAACCCCCTTAGTACAGTGAGGTGGCAGCAACATTGTCCCTAATCTCCGGCATACAGGCCCAATCTCCTCAGAACAGTGAGGTGGTGACCTGGCCTTCCCTAATCTATGGGGAACAAGCCTACTCCTCTCAGAGAAATAGGATGTTGACCTCACTCTCCCCAACACACGGGGACCAGACCCATCCCTCCCAGAGCACTGGAGTGGCCACCACACTCTCACCAACACTTGGAGACTGTACTTAACCCCCTCTGTAGCCTGGGGTAGAAAACTCTCCGCAAACAGTGGGCTGGAACATCGACCCTCTTCAAATGCCAGGGCAAACTCACCCTCTCCATACACATGGGTGGGGCTCCTGTCTCGGCCCAAGGAGACGTCTTAATTCTGGACCTCAGCTTCCATGGTTTTCCTCTTAAAGCTGTTTTCCCTTCCATCTTTCCCCTCTCTGTCTCTTTTAGTCCAGGCTGACAATGGTTTAGTTCATACAGATCTCACAGAAAGCTTTTTGGTTTAGCATGAAGGAAGCAGGATTCCAAGCCATCAGACAGTAAGATTTTCAAAAGTCTTTCCTGGATAACTGCATTTTCAATCCTGGCTTACACTTCCCAAGTTTAGTTAATTCCTTAAATGGGGCACTATCATCTGGGGGCTTGATTTCCAGAGGCCTGGAATTTCTGGAGTTTGTCTGGTGTGTGGTCAAACAAAGTGTCAAAGACATCATGTTCATGCCTTCCAGAAAGAACCTCTATGTTACCAGTTATTTCCTCTTGGTTTTCTGAAACTGAAGGAATCCTTCTTTTTTCTGGACCACAGCCACTTGGATGGAAACATGGTCTGGGAGTCGGACTGGTGCCCGGAAATACTGGGACACAGCAACCAGGAGATGCAAGATGGCCACCAAGCTCTTGGAATGAACAGAGTCCACATTCCACTTGATGTTCCTGGGAGCAAGTTTCAGCATTTCATTTATCCTCTCCAGGACAGTTTGCAGTTTTTGCTTCTGAGCAATCTTTGACTGGGTGACTTCAGCAACATTCAGTTTCTCACACTCAAATTTCTCAAAAAGCTTCTGTAGTACTTGTCCATCGTATAAGTCTTCAGCCAGGTCTTTCACAATGATTCTTTCTCCAACCAACACATCATTAATCCAGTCAATTAATACCGTCATCAGTTCTTGAAGTTTGGGGTCACTGCATGAGTTTAGCTCTACCATCATCCGAACTTCATTCTCCTCCAGCATGGTGTCCTCAGGGTCTGGCTCAAAGGGAATTGGACTGAGGGGTAAGTTGATGGCATTCATGTCTTCCTCCTGAAGCTCGGAGACCTCTTAGCTTTCTTCCTCCAGGCCAGAGTCCTTCAGAGTTTCTTCCTAGATGGGGCAACTTGGGATTGGGGGACTTGGGGATGGAGGACAACTTCTGTGGGAAGATGGCCATGGTGGTGGAGCAGGCAGCCGCAGGCCAGTCGGGATGCCAAGCTGGTGCTGGGCAGACACAGTGGGTGGTGGGTCTGAGTCTCCCTTATATATTTTCCTTTAGGTAAAATCTTTAATGGGATAATTGAGGTGTTTATACTATTTCAATACAAAAATACAAGGACAAATTTCTAATGATGGAGCTGTAGAATAGTAGTGTCAACACACACCTCCAAGGCTCATTTTGAGATATAATAATTTGAATGTTCAAGTTAGAAAAGTTTGGGCAACCTCTAACAACGTTTATTGCTCAGAGTAGCTAAGAGGAAACTCTCTATGGACACCCAATAATATTTCTCTCCCCAAGTCTCCCCTCAGCTGCACCCAGGACACTTTCTGTCAGGACATTCTAGACCATGGCAGTCCACTTGCTCATCCCCTCTTCCTCCTTTTTTCACACAATAGTTGTAACTGACAATCATATTTATTGAGTAATGTGCTAAATACATGTATGATCTCATTTAGTCTTCATAATCACAAGCACTTTAAGAAATAGATATTGTCATGCCTATTATATACAGGTGAAAAGATTAGGGATTTACAGATCTTCACTAGTCTTAGTGTTAAAGGATGTAATTGCAACAATATATTTTCTTTTTTCTGAAAGCTGAATTATAAAGCATCTACTTCTCTCTCATTCTCCTAGACTCCAATTTTTCTCTTCCAATCTTCCAATTGGCTTTTTCTAATTGTAGAAAACATGTAAGCTCTTAGAATTATACATACATGATTATAAAATATAAAAGTAGGCATGTGCCCATCATCCAAGTACAAACTGTCCACTTTTAGATGAAGAAATTGAGGTCCAAAAACATTAAGTGTCCCACCCAAAGACCCATCAGTAGCAGAATTACCAGTCTTCTCATCTTCAGGCTCTCTGTATTAGTCAGGGTTAGAGAAACAGAAGAAAAAGTAGAGAGAGAGAGAATAGAGAGGGAATCTTTTTTCTGTATTGCTCAGCCATAATTCCTTTTCACTATGTAACCTCAAAAGCATTTCTTTTAAATAGTCTCCCCTTGCTGTTGGCAACCTCCAGCAGTAGCAAGAAGAGCTAATGCCTTAGAGCTGCAAGAGTAAATAAATATTGAGAGCCCTGTGCTCCTTGCCTAGGCTTCAAGACCATGGTGTAACTCCATCTGCATGCAGCCTTGAATTAAACTAATATTTCATTCCATTACCTTCAATGGAATTCTCATTGCCCTTCCTAGAATAATTTAATTTCTCCCACTTCTCAAATTAAATGATACCTTAAAGGTTTTAGCTGATGAACTGCTCCTATTTTACTGTAGGAGGTCTTCCTTCAGGTGCATGGGGCATACATCTTTTACTATTAGTGAAGACTATTAGCTTCAATATATTGTCCTCTCTCTGACATCTACTACAGTAGTAATATTCTCAGCCACATAATGCAACTCATTTCCATGGTGCTGGATAAATACCAGCAGGATCCTTGCCATTTTTTTCCCATGCATTTAAAGAAAATGGGTTGATAAAAGAGAGAGTAGGGCATCAGGGACACATAAAATTGGCTGAATTACAGAAATGTTTTTATTATTGTTGCTTTCGTTTGTATTACAATATTATATTAAGTGCAACAATGAGAAAATCCACATATTGTCTGTGAAAAAAAAGGAAGACTATTCCTCATTAAAAATTTAAATAAAAATGACATCAACATTCATGATAATAATAGCTAGCATTTATTGAGTGCCAAACATTATGCTAAACACTTTGCCAGTATTATCTAATTTAATCTTAATGAATTAAATACCCTGCCCAATGTCACAGAGCTAGTAAATAGTAGGACTGGACTTAAGCCCAAAGAGTCTGGCTGAAGAACCTGAGCTCTTCCCCTCTATATCACATGGCTCAATGGAGCCCAACTCAATACCAAACACTACATCACATGTTCTATCACATTTCCCCAGCTAGATAAGACTAGCAAGACCCAGCCCTGCATTGAAAATGAATATAGATAATTTAAAATGTAGATAATGTGTTCATGGTTTCTTTCAGACCATAGAAGCATGTACACACACACACACACACACACACACACACAATTAACAAATACATTGTAAACTCAGGAAATTGTAAGCAATTTTGGTGATCAGTTATCTCTTCTTTTGACAGGTTATCTATTAATAAATCAGTCAAAAATATTGAGTACCTACTATGTGCTATGTCCAATTGCCAGGCATCTCAAGTGCTTACGCTTTCTTGCCTTACAACTTGAATGGGAAAAATAAATAAATGTACAAAATGTTATAGTCACTAGAGTGATGTGCACATAGTGGGTGATTGTCATTGGAGGTCACAGGTGCTAATTGCTCACCTGTGCTCTCCTGAAGCCTTTAATGAGGTGAAAACAGGCAAAAGAATCAAATGGAATCTAAGTTCAGTGTGAACCATCTTAAAGGTTTGACTGATTTCTTATAACTTCCAATCTGGTAAAGCTAGGTTGGAAAATGGGGTTTGGATATGATGCCAAAATGAAGTTTTCAACTACCTTGCCTCCAAGTCTAGTCTTTGGGCATCATATGGAGAAAACTTTCCAACCACAAATGTGCTTAACACATTAATTTGTGGAGTCTCATTTCCCATCCACACACCCCAGTACCAACAGAATGGAGATAAAAAAGAAAGGAAGCTGAGCCTCCTTTCCCACACTAGGGGACAAGACTTGGCCCCTGACCCCTGTGTGGTTTTCTGCATAGTGACCTGGACTTCCTCACCATGCTATGGCACAGGCAGCAAAGAGAGGGTATGGTGCACATTTCCTGCTTTGGGGGTCATTTTTTTAGGTGGAACATGGGCCATTGGATCAGTCTCTCACCAACTTCTCCAATCAGGAAAGAAAATTCTTACTCCTTCCATGGTTGGGAAGAGAGAGATTGAAGAAAACTTTCCAGTGCAGAGAAATAAAATTTGGAAAAGACGGTAGACATGCAAACCTGTAATTATGCTTCAGTGTTCTAGGAATGTACTGGACAACAGATCAGCTACCGCAGGGAAAGAGGACTCAAGGAGAGATCAACCAACAAAGAACTCAAATGGAACCTTGGAGATAAGAAGGCATTTGCTCACCAGGCAGATGAAGTAAGAAAGTTCGTTGTGGACAGAGAGAAACCTGGGGAAGTGTGTGGTGTCTTAGTCTGCCAGGACTGCTATCACAAATACCACACAATGGGTTGGCTTAACAATGGCGATTTATTGGCATACTAGCTAGAAGAAGTCCCATTTCAAGATAACAGCAAGGCTTATTTTCTCCCCAAAGACTAGCTTCTAGCTGTCAGCAATACTTGGCATTCCTTGGCTTGTTTTCTGCCTCCCATCACATGGCAATGTCCTCTCTCTCTCACTTCTGTGAATTCCAGGTTCTGTCTCTAAGATTTCCATTAATCCAGACTAAGACTGTGATAGTTTGAAGTTCTTTTGTGAATTCCAGAACATCATGTTCATGGAACTAATCCATTCCTGTGGGTATGGGCCCTTTGATTGCATTAGATTCAGTTAAGGTACATTTTGATTAGATTACTTTTAATTAGATCACTTTAGGGCCTTTGTTAGGACCATGTCAGTGAGGCATGAACCAAGGTGGGTCTCTACTCTCTTCTGATATAAACCGAGAACTGAAATCAGAAACACACAGAGGATGACTGCCACAATTTTGATCCTGCCATGTGAGAGAGAGTACTGCAGAAAGACAGAGAAGCCCCAAGAAGTTGAGAGAGAGGCCGAGAGAAACCCCAGGAGGCTGAGAGAGAACAATGGGATACCAGAATCAAGGGAGCAGATTCCTAGAGAGAAAGGCAGGGACCTTGGCAAAGATCTGCTGACATCTTGCCTTGTCTAGCGGCAGGAGTCCAGGATCCAACCAGCAGCCAACCTTTAGTTGAGACAACATCTCTGATGATGCCTTGATTTAGGCATTTTTGCAGCCTTAGAACTGTAAGATTTACTCTAACAAATTTCCATTATTAAAAACCAACATATTTCTGGTATTTTTGCATTGGCAGACTTGGGCAAAGTAAAACAAGAGCCACCCTCAGACAGTTAGCCATGCCTTTGCCAAAAATAACATCTTCAAAAAGTCTTATGTACAATGGGTTCATATCCACAAGGTGTGGATTAAGATTAAGAACATGTATTTGTCAGGGTACATAATTCAACCTACCATAGCATTCTGAGACAAGTGTGTCTTGGGCTTCAGCCCATGTTCAGGATGCCTCTTCTCCAGGAGATTGAGGCTTAAGGGGAACTGGGCAGAATGACAGGTGGGAGAGGCAGCCTGGAGCCTGTATCCCATCATCTCTGGCTGCAGTGGGGTTCTTTCTCTGTCCAAAAAGTCCCCAAGACCACAGTGCCACAAGCATATGGTAGTTTTCATCCAGAGAAATTCCTTTTTTATTGAAATCATAAAAAACAAATTTTCATTTGAACTAAGTGTTCTGAAGCTGTAAAACAGCATCCAGAAACCACTACTGCAGTGACGGAAGAGCCCATGGGTCTAAAGGCTTGTTTTGTGGCCATAAAAAGAGTGGCTGCTCCTTGCAAGTGGGGAGTGTTTTCCACTTTTTTTGATACAAAGGACTTGACACTCTTCACCATGTCTAGTTCCTGCTAAAATGTCACCTCTCCAGCATCTTGTTGCCCTATGATCACTGTGAGACAATTATCTCTCCTCAACCCCTCTCAGTGTTTTTTTCTTCTTTTCTGTCTTACAGGCTTCCCTTTCCCTTCATTTTCCTTGTTTCAGTTATTTCCCTCCAAAGAGACATACAAACAATAGAACCCCTACCTGTCAACACCCCAATTCCTGGGTCTCTGAGCAAATTTCTGTGCTGCTACAAACAAGGAGAAATGGTGAGACTAGAGGCCTGGTGTATCTAAGAGGAGGGGGGAAAATCCAGCTGGGAATGGAATGAGAAAGCACATAAAATAAAACCATAATACTGTTGCAAGTGAGATAAAGGTCAATGGATTTCAAAATGTCAAATGACAAAAGGATAATTTCCCTTCCAGTTTTTAGTTAGTACAGTTTAGTTGCTGCCATTTCTTAAGTGTTTCTGGCTTCATGTACATTTTTAGTTTCATATTAGCAGTTTATTAGCACTTTATTCGAGTTTATATTAATGTCCTCATAAATGTCAATCAGCACATTAAGTGGGTGAAAATTTTGGGTAGATATATTAAATCTTAGATATAATGATTGGGCATTGATTCAAATATACAGCTGTTCAAAGCTTTATTGAAGGATAGGATGGAGGGCAGTTTGCTTGGGGACAGGTGGCAGGTGGGTACAAAATTCTTCAATATCCCCTGCCTTCTAATTCTTTCTGATTAATGGAATGCCAAAGCACAAATGATAATGATATTCTGGATATTTAACATATTTATCAAGTTCCTATATGACATGGGCATTGGGTTAGGTGATGTATATATCATATAGCAAATAGATGATAGAAATAGAGATGGAGATGAGGATGGAGGTGATGATATAAATATAGATAAAGATGATGATATAGATGATCATATAGCTATAGATGATATAGATGTAAATGATTAGATAGATACATAGTTATAGACAGATATGCAGATATTGATACAGATATAAATTAGATAGACATAGATTAGATGATATAGATATGGATTAGATGATATTGGTATAGGTATATATAGATGTTAATATAGATGATTTAGGAGATACAGCTATAGATATATGTAGATAGAGGTACAGAGATTATACTCCTTAAGAAAAACACCCTGCAAAAGCTAAAGGGATTATGGACACTCAATAAAATTTGTATTAACTTTATGTTGTTGTAATTGCTAATAATGAAAAAATAGCAGTGCTCATGTGTCAGGAACTGGGCATCTTTTATTTTAATTTTGGAGTAATTATTGCTATGCTTATTTCAGAGTTGAAAAAATTGAGGTTCAACTAATTTAAGAGACACTTCTGAGGCCCACAGAAGTGGGTAGAGCCAATATTTTTTAAAAATCCTCTCTGACTCCAGAACTCAAGATCTGTCCACTACATATCGATGGCTGCTAAATATCAAGAAAATAATGCTCAATTGTTACATTTTCAATGTGCAGTAGACTCATAATGCAATCTGGATAACATACAGGCCAGCTAATAAGACCATGACACACATTCTCTCAAACTTTGCCGATTTTCTTTTGAAAATCTGAACAATGAATCATTTTCAAGTTCCTTAAGGAATAAAATGCATGCAAAAAATAATACTGATTTATTAAGTATTTCATTTTCCTTTGTTCTACCTTTTTCTTCCTAATCTGGCTCCTAGAATTGTACCAGATACACTATCAGCTCCTAGGAGCTGAGGATTCTGCAGACATTTATTGAATTGAATATATTCCCTCCTCCTTTCTTTGATCTCTATGCAAGCCTGTGTGCCACTTCTGTGGGGAATGGCATAAAGAAGGCACAGTCCCTGACCTTGAGATGCTAGAAGACCAGGAGGGGCAACTGACAGGCACACAGCTTGCTTTACTACCTCAATTCTGTGATAGAAATGTCATTCTAAGGGA